>JAXCLQ010034840.1:26356-44147 GCA_035584115.1 Cedrela odorata | reverse complement strand
TATGTATGTATGTATGTATGTATGTATAGATAGATTTATAGATATTGGAAAAACGGTTGCCTTTAGAGTAGTAAAGTCAGAAGAGCTATATGCATATATAATTCCGACTTGTTTGTTACCGTAAATCTGCTTCTGTATCTAAATTTACAACATATATACTAGTCATTTTCAATGAAATTGGTTTTAGTCAGGCGTGTTAATATGTTAATATGGGTCACGATACGATTATTCGACACGAATTCGAAACAAATAAACGAATTTGAATTTAAAAAATTTAATATGAATAATAAACGAATTATATTCGTATCATCTGTTTAATAATCGTGTCGTATTCGCATTTGAACTATCAAATTTATTTATTTGTTTAAGACACGAATAATAAACGAAAAAAACGGATCGTAAATGAATTCGTATCGTAAACGAATAAAATGATTGTCTCAATTCGTTTACGATCATTTTATCTTAAATAAATAAACAAATTCATATTACAAATAAATAAAAAAATCATCTCAATTAGTCTATAACTTATTTACTATTTATTTATGATTTATTTACAATTTATTAATCATTATTTTACTATTTATTTATTAATTGTATCTAAACGAATTGTATTTGAATAACTCATTTAATAAATAAATCGTATTCGTGTTTAACATTCTTGACACGATTAATAAACGAATCGGATTTGAATTAACTTTTATTTAACACATCGCGAATACAACTCGTCATAATAACTCAAATTGACACTCTTGATTTTAGTAGTCTGCGCCTTTAAATTGCAAACATAATAGTACGGTTGCGTAAGGTTAATCAAGGGCCGGGCTTTGGTTCAAGGGCGACGCTATATTTAATGCACCCCCAACATTTGGGCTGTAATGTAACGCTTCCAAAGGTTAAATAAAATATTATAATAATTTTTGTGTATTAATCTAAGATAGTCTTACAACATATACCAAATTGGGCCAGGCCTAACTAACATAGAAAAGGCTTAAAATATCTGAGGAACTCCGACCAAAAGTGCTTGACCCGACTCGGCTCGACATCGAAAAATCTTAGATTCATATATAGATTCAGTACGGATGATATACTGTTCAACCACCGATCAGAGAATAGTCGACGAGGACGAGGACGAGGAGATTTCTGTCTTGTGGGGCTATTGCTATTTTGAGTCCGACTTGTTCGCAAAGCGTTTTGGCTTTCGTTCTCAATTTGAATTGGCGATGACAAATTGCATAAAGCAGCAGCAGCAACAGGGTTCAGTATCTCAACTTCAAGCATGCATTTTTACGTATATAATTGGACAACACAAGAATAGTTCATGTCATGGATGTGGTCCCTCGAATAAGATTCGATTCGACTAAAATATGGCCCATGGCTGGCCAAATGTTTTCATTTTTCAAATTAAAATATATATATATATATATTTTATAAGAAGAAGAGCAAGCTAGCTAGCCCAGTCAATGGCATGAATATTGAATAATACTCCTTCCCTTCTCGGTTCTCTCATCTCATCTCATCTCATCTCATCTCATCCATTTATAATAATGTAACTCTAATACATTTTTCTTCAAGCTTGCATAGATTAATCTTGTCGTTTTGGTGGGTTTTTCTTACTTTTATTTACTTTCTCTTTGTAACACAACCAATCATTTCGACACTTACCAAAACAAAACAACCCCCCTCGTGCACAGTGCACAAACCCAATCATAATTATTTCTTCTCTCCTCCAATTTAATTAATTATTCTAGCCTGTCCAGTGGAAAATCTTACTTTTTATTTGTTAAATCAAGACATTCATGCCAATGAATCAAGCAACCATTGCCATTCATAATTCAAGATTATTCTGCAGAAAATTGAATGATAAGGTTCTGTGCCATGCATATATCCATCAAAATTGAATGATAAGCATTCTAATTCAATTTTCTCTTAAAAGTGCATGTACAAACAACAAGACTGGATTGAAAATTGATTTAATTTGATATATATTGTGAAGACTAAGTCATAATGTCATAATGAAATGTCTGTCTTTCTTGAAAAAACAAGAGAAAGAAAAAGAATATTATTTTGTTTGGTTCTAAACAATTTATGTATTATTATTATTATAACAAGAATTACTCTACATAATCTCTGAAAAATATATACTTTTTTGCAAATTAAGCTTAATTATTGGGAACCTAAAATAGAGCAATTTATAGCTAGAAACGTTAGTGTATATAGTCCACAATTAAGATAAATAAATGGGGGCAGGATGCTGTTGTTCATATATATTGCCATGAGTGACTTAAAGGGACAAATGAGTGCCAAACACTTACTAATCTTGACCATAAAAAATAAAAATAAAAAAAAATTATATTTCAGTAGCGCACACACACACACACACACATATATATATGTGTGTGTGTGTGTGTGTGTGAAATAGTTGGCATTAATTGACTATCAATCAATCAAATACTGTAAATTTGATAATGTTAGTAATTAAAAGAGATCAATTAGAGCTATATGAAAGATATATATCCTGATGATATCAATTATTTCTTATAATATGTAATTGACCAACTTATTGAAATTTGGATACGCATGTCGTCTTGATTATGTATGTAGGAAATTAGAATGGAATCCCAAAGTTTCATATATTTTTTGCACGATTGGTCTGCGCTAGTCTTCAATAATTCTTTTGAGATTAAAATTATTGGGTTTGCTTAATCAAGTAGCAACTTATTTAGAAGCTTACGGACCCTTTATTGTTTTTTTTATGACTTTTTCATTTTCCTAAATAATGAAGCTGTTAGTTTGAATAGTATTTAATAATATTGCTAATTAATTAAAATGTTAACTAGATAGCTACCAAGAATATGTATCATAATCTATTGATTGGACACCAAACAAAGAATTGATAATACACACACACACACATGTGTGTGTGTGTGTTACTATATACACTATATAAAAGTTACATTAAATTAACTCCATTCATTAAAGGGAAACCATATAGAAATAAAATGGCGAGAAGAGAAGAGAGGCGTGTGTGGATAAAAGGAATCATTCGGTCATCACTTTTGAAGAAAAATGGATGACAACCCTAAAAGATTGAAAAATTAATTGGAGAACATACAAAGGGTCATGGAAATGTTTTTCAAAAAAAAAAAAAGAGAGGCTAATCATCAATTTACTTGGACCCAATCCTTGTATGAATTCACCTCTATATATATATGAACATTTTATTTTTCTTTCGAATTTTTGGGTTTTGGGTATATAAATGAATTCGTTTGTGATTGAAAGAACCAAATTAAACCAATTTTAGAATACATATGGATCTAATATATACACCAATTTCAGCTACAAAAAGCAACCAATGGAGAGTATATGAGGTCTAAATTACACCAATCTTACTCAATAAAAACCTTAAAATTTAGGTAAAATATAACAATATAAGGTAGGTTTACAAACAAACTATCTACACAAAGAGAACTGTATTTATATATATATATAAAACCCACTCACATCTCAAATAAGGTTTACTTCATTTCATATCTTTCTTCTGCAATTAAAACCCAGTTTTCTGTATTCATCTATCTGTTCCTAGAACTGAAACTTTTTAATTATCTGCTCGTTTGATTTATTTATGGTTATATTTACTCTCTCTCTGTATATAGGAATATTAGTAATTATAACTCAGATAGAGTAGAATTCATCAATACTTTTCATCACCTGTACTTGAGTAACAAGACACTTTAGGTAATGTGCAGTTTCATCCAATAAACTGCATACATCCATTCCTTCACCGCCCGGAATAAGTTTTCGAAGTACATCGGTATCGCCGCCAACTTCCTCATTTCTCTTCTTCTTCTCCTCTTTGAAACGTTTCTTCCTGATATTCGGATGTTTGCAAAATCTCCTCACTGATGCACGATGGCGTCTTGCTTTGTACTGAATCTTCCAAAGCATTGCCCTACTCCAAGCTCTCCTTGAACCAACAGCTAAGGCCATTGATTTATCAGCTGCAGCCTTAACTTTACGAGATCGCAGAAAGATCTCTCGAGGAGAAGATGAAGTGGGTAGTATTGTTTCCCTTCTTATTTTCATGAGAGATCGAAGAAACTGTCTGCGGAACCTAGATTTGAAAGAACTAGGGTTTGAAGATAAGCTCTTAATCAAATTCATGGAGGGCAATGGTTAAGAAAGAGAGTTTTAGTAATGAGGTAATTTAGGGTTTCTGACAGTGGGGTATTGATTTGATGCTCCTTTCTTTTTATAGGATGGATGAATCAAAAGACCAAACAAAAATTATTTGGAGAGATCAAAGAGAAAGAGAAGATGAAAAAGATTTGCTTCTGACACAAAGGGGGCCTGCCCTATAAACAGGAAAAAGGACAAAAGCTTACTTCTGACACACAAAATCTAATACAGTACACACAGAGAGGGAGGGAAGGGAGAGAGAGAAAGAGAGAGATGCGGTCAGGGAAATTTGAGGAGAAGAGAAGACATTAAAAATGGAAGGTGTGAAGAAGAGGAAGGAGAGTTAGAGAATCAATCTTACCTTTCATTAATGAATAATAATAATAATAATTATATTTAATTTCTTTGTTTGCATCGTTTTCATGTTGATCGAGAGTTTTGGCGAATGAAAAAAAAGAGTGTGAGTGGGCCTGTAAATTGCCAACCACCATATGATCGCACATGGTTCCATTTCCATTTTCCTCCACTTGGATTAATGTGGGGTCTTTCTTTAATTATTTTTTTTTTCTCGCCTTTTAATTATAATTATAATTAAATTATTAATTAACTTGATTTTTTTTTTTGTTTGTAAGTAAATGGATAGTGAAATTGGTGTCGACAACCACACGTGGTATGATTTGATGGGTCGGCACTTAAAATGGAAGATGGACTACACTACCACTGGTAGTGTTTACCTCTTTTACCATTATATTTATAATTTAATTAATTAACAAGTAAGGAACATTATTATTATTAGGTAACAACATTTTAGTATATGATTAATTAAGTAAGTATTCTTGCTTTGCTTGGCAAACATCTGTTAGGTCTATGTTCGATGTGATTATTTAATTTTAATTAATATTAGAATTGTATCTTTTCTTCTAATTAAATAAATCTCACAAGCATGTGAATGCATGCATATTACTGTTATTTATATCATACATACTCACTCACACGATTTCTTCTTTATACTTGGTGGAAGACAAGAGGGGGATGTGTAAAATTAAGAAAAGAATATAAAGAGGAAGAGGATGATGTGATAAATTTTGGACGATTGAGTGTCACTGTCAACTTCAAATTAACAACTAATTAATCACATAGTAAGTGTATATTAATTAGAATTTAAGACTTGAAAGAAACTTTAATTGAAGGAAAGAAGCTAATGCATGCATGAGTTGTATTGCAATTAATTAATATTGTTGTGGTTGATTACTGATATACTTAACAACGAATTTGCACCAGTTCATTCCATTTGCCTGGCTTGAGAAGAACAATTTCATGCCAAACTTCTCACTTAATATTTAGACTAGAAGAAACACCACCAATTTCTCTGATTTGACGACCCATTATTCAATTATATGTATGTACATAATATAGATATATATATATATATATATAGAGAGAGAGAGAGAGAGCAGGACCACAGTCATCGCATTATATATCAAGTGGCATGCATGTGTGACCAAAATGACAACTTTTTCCTGAAGCCAGATTTTAGTTATTGACAGCCTTGAATTGATAGTAACATTCAACTCCATCCAATCCCTTCCCTTCCCTTCCCTTCCATCTCAACTCTTGTAGTTTTACATGCATGGTAATTAATTTCATTTCATCATCTGTCATCTTCTCACTTATAATTAACAGAGAATTTGGGTTACAGCCTATGGCTATGGCTTTAACCAGCCATGCTCGTACAGCAATTGGGATTTCTTTTCTTGCTAAAAACTAGCATTTTAAAAAAAAGAATAATTGGAAATAGCTCGATTAATTAATTAATTTTCTTTTTAATGTTATTAAGTAATTAATGGGTTGTTAAGTTTTGTATCAATTAATTATCTATGAGAAATATGAAAGACGACAAAAATAACTGGAAAAGAACAAAGAAACAGACATACGCACGCTCAATTGGAGTTTGTATCTTTTAGAGGTTAGGCTAATTAAGCCGAAGATTACACATGGTGGGCCTATTTTTTGCCTATAGTTAGACATACATCTAGCCTTTTCAATTAGACTCTCTACCCAACTCAACTCTATTCTACTCAACTCATAATTATTATGCTTAAGTTTATAGATAAACCCACGACTAGCTTCCACATGTTTCTTTTATTAGGACCACTTAATCGCTTTCTGACTCAGCAACACCTCGATTTCTTTCTTAATCGCTCCTATAACGAATTTTTATTTTGCTGTTCTTCTACTCAAGTCTGATTATTTTAATTATCATTTCACGAATCTATTCACATATGCAATTGCTTTAGCAAAATTTGTTTTAGGAACAATCCAATTCCTATGGTGTCATACAGCAACTTTGCAATCAAATTTTTTAATTGACAAAAGAAGAGAATGAAGGAAACTCAAACAGAAATTTGAGTTTTGTAATGGTAATTAACCTATATATATATATGGCCATTCTCTTCAATTGATGATTCGGAAGCTGAGTCGTCCAATGTTGAATTTGAGATTGTTTCTGTTTGGCTTCCATTTTCACTATCTGAAGTTGCGGACGTTTTGTCGTCAACTGGTTGTTTCATGAACCATAACATAATACTTGCAGTCAATGTGAGAATCATCTTTTGATTAACCTGCAAAATAAAAAGGTACCAAAATAGTAAAAATTATGTCATGATAGTCAGAGCTTATGTGCAGAATTTCAAACTGGGATTATTTTTTCTTCAAGCGAGAGTAAATGGAGATACCATCATCATCCCAAAAAAGGAACCGGGTGAAGGGTTAAATGTCAAAAAGTGTGGGCTAAACCTAATAAAGCACTTCTAGACAAAATCTGGAAAGAGAATCAGCTATACTGCTCGGGGGGATTTAAACAACAAAGTGCAAGTCCATGCATAAAATGTCCTTGTACAATGTCAAATATGTTCCTATTTAAGAAGAAATGAAATAAACATGCAATTGGTACTTTCATTTCTCAGTGATGATATCAGAATGGTTCAGTTTCATGGTTTATCCAGACACTGGTGTTAAAACAAGAGAAATCTAATTGTCTCATAATTCTTGCACTTGTATGCTTTATAAACAGGTAAATATTACCCATACTGATGATAACAAGAATACCTCAGTTATGTCTTCCGGGAGCAAAAATATTGAACATCCAAGTTTTCTTGCAATACTGATGACGTAAGTAGCGTTCATCTTTTTCTCCTCATCTAAATTGCCCCAAATTTGGGAAAGAAAAAAAACAATGGGAAACAAATAGAATCTTTCTTAGACCAATAATAATATAAAAAATAAGACAAGTAGCATTAGAGATCACACAGGAATCAAACTGGCACTATCCATTCCATGCAATTAAATACTTGCCAACAAGAAACGGGGTGCTCCTCATTATAAGTGCAAAACAATCATGTTTCATAATGCAAAGCTCCAATAATTCAAAAGAAATCATGAATTATTCTGGTTACAGCTCATGCCATAGCCAATAAAAACAACTTGGATCACATGAAATTGGAAGAAAACATACCAGTTACTCCTTTTGTGACAAGACTCCAATTTACAGCTCTAGGTTGAACAGCACTGAGTAGCTCAAGAAAAAATACACCATCTGATAAACTCTTATGCTGTACAATTAAAAGTTATGGACAGTAAGATCACTCTAACATAATTCTCCAGAAAGTAGAAACAAGGTTTCAGCTTATTTTCTCAGAACACTTGAACAAAAATAGGAATTAAACTGAATGCTTCATTGATTACAATTATTGAACAGTTCCATTCAGTAGACCAGTTAAACTTTTAAAAGCTAAAAATCAGACTGAAGAAGTGAATTATTGTATTACGTGGAATAAAGCTAGCTGTAAAACTATACCTTAAAACTATCCATGCGACTCTGGCTTCCTGAGCTTCTCACTTTGGCATTGGCCCATTGTAAAATATCAGCATCAGTTATTTCTTTTCCATGGGAATGGAATCTCAAGTTCTTCAAAAGTTGTAGGATGTTATATCTCATCAATTGCCACAAATATGCTGATATGAAAAGCCAATACTTTTATTCAGGACAAAGATACACTGAAAAGCTTTGACAATAACATAAAATAAAATGGCATAACAGAGGATTACCCAAAATTAATTTTTTATTTCCTTGTACAATATCATTTCCGGCGATATTAACCAGGGAAAACTTTAGTTGCTTCCCTAATTTTACCACTTGGTTACAGTTTTCTACTTTCCTGAATGGCAATTTAATAGGAGGTTTATTTGCGATCTTCCAATTGACAATCCCTGGTGATACCTTGTCGAGAGTTTCTAGAAGTAACCATCTGCAGAGGAACACATCTTTTAGATGACGAACCAGAATTTAGGTGGAGAACAAAATTTGTGAAATTATCAGAGAGGAATCTTTAATACTACAACAACAATACAATTGGAGCAAAAAAAATTAAATTAAATTAAATTACAAAAAATTAATAAAAATTTTAAGCTTTTCACCGCATTATTTCATATATTCTAGTAATATATATTGATCATGGGTGTGGATAAAAAGTTTAGGATGCCACCCTTTAGCTACTGTTTTTTTAACTTGTTCCTTATTTTATAACTTTTAAATTCATTATTTGTAAAATAATGTTTTATGTAATTGAAAAATTAATGTTTAAGCACAAAAATTTGTTTGAATCCCCTTAAAAATTAGAATTTGAAAACATGCAAAATTCTATTTTTACAACTTTAAAATATTAGTACAAACCACAGTCTAATTATATTGTTCGCACAGAATTATTTTCGAAAAACACTATCTAAAATTTTTATTGAAAAAAAAATTAGAAAGCAACTTTTCAAAGACAATATAACATTGGAATACAACTTTTACATTATGTCTAAAAAGTTTGGATAAAGGACTGAGATACCTATGTCTTCTGATAATTAGACGAGTAAAATACTGAATCTCAAATTAAAATTAATACTGACCCATTTCTAAGATCTTCAAAGACGTTGTCTATATATGTTGAATTTCCAAGGCTATTGATCCAAAAACGAAATACTCTTTCTTCTCTAGAAATTTGAGCGTCATCGGGTAAAGTTTCAAGAAAAGATATCTCTTTTGTTTGGTTTGAAAGCCCATTCCTGCATGTCAAGGTAGTCGTTAGCCTCTGCTCTGTGCATTCAACTATATAAAGGTTATAAATGATACATAGAGAAGAAGAAAGTATCAATAATTTGTTTTGGCATCTTAAGCATTACATTAATATGTTATCCCAATTAGAAAACACCAACTTCATGAATCCATATTATGCAAATATTAATGAGTAAAACTTTCTAGCGCAATTTCTTAAATGAATGGAGCTCATGAAAATTCCAAACTTTGCTTCCATCAGTATGTTCCTGAAGAAAGAGAATGACCTACTATTAACCAAATGCAATTAAAGTACAGAGAATTAAAAACTAATCAAGCACCAGCTCCTATTTCAGTAAGAATAACCATATTCTGTGATATAATACCAAAGAATACCTTTATAGACTTGCAAACAGCTTGACTGACCTTGAGATTTCTATAATGTGGAGTTTCGAAAAAGTAAATCCCAAATACAGGAATTTTCCAGCTAGAGCATGCATGTGTCATACATTTGAAAAGGTCCGTAATATATTTCTACGCCACCGGGTTCTTATGCAATGATAAAGTTGAAAGTTAACCGGTGCAAATAAAATTCATTGCTCGAGATAACAGACATTCTTACCTATGCTGGAAAATATGTGCAACAAAAGCAAGGTTAAGATTTGGGGAACCCTCCACAATATCCTTTGCAGTTAAGTATCTACGGCAACCCATCCTATCTGCATGTTCCAGAATCAGCTTTGCTCTTTGTAGTGGATCTTTGACAGTCAATGTAGACGGATTACTGTGCTCAGGTGCAAGAACATTTAAAAGGTGGGCATAAGCTTCTCCATCCTACAGATAGCCCAGTGTTTGCTCAATATCAAACATATCTTCTAAAACCAATATGCACAAGAACTTATGATTCAATTATTAATATGGGCAACTCTGATACAGTAATCTAAACTATGATAATAAACGAATTACATAATATATAGCTGGATTACTAGACATGCTATACTATTGTTCTCAAGAAAAAGAGGCACACTCAAGTCTTAATTTTTTTAGGAACTCTATTAACCTCACCCAAGGTGAAATATGCTGTAGCCGTGATTAAAATGCAGTACTACTATAAAAGATAACAATTACAAGAAAAGTTTCAACGTTATCTTCTATTGGTCAATGAGTAAAATTAAATTGTGGGTATGAGCTATATAAACGACCTACAGTTATAAATACTATTCAAGTCTTGAACAAGTGCCAATACCACTCCACAAATGCAACCTTAAAACATCAGATTCTTCTGCTTTAAAGATAATTAAAAAGGAAAAGTGGATTCAAATGAAAATAAAGTAGTCACAAGAAAAGAAAATATATGATGTAAGTCAGCACTTATCTACCTTTATGTCAGAAGAGAAATTTGTTACTATTTTCTTGTAGCTAGCTTTCTTCAGATGAAAATTCATCCACCTCAGTAAGATCTTCTCTGGAGGTAGACTCATCAACTCTTCCACATCCTGATGGTTTCCAATATAAAAAATGCAAAATTATTAACAGAGAACGAAGCAGCAAATTGTTAAACAAAGAATACTTTCTGCAGAAGGAAGACAATATTACATTGCTATCATCAACCAACTGCACTAACTGAGGTGTTTTCTTCAGGTTGAGGTCCGCCAACAATTGTATCTACAACAGCAGAACAATTAGGAAGGTCAAACAATATCTAAATTAAAAGAGAAAGGTCATATGGTTGCCATTATGGTTCCAGTACTTCACTGAAGTGTTGGTTAATTCATTGTCTGCTAAATGTTAAATTAAGAGGATGGTCAACAGTAATATTACCTTAATTATTTGAGAAATCAGTCCAAGCACGAGATGCCGCTGAAAGAAAACCATATAGGATATTATTTTTACTGATCAATATAATTGCAAGACTGAATAATTAGAAATGATGATAATAAGCAATTGAACTCAATGAAATCAAGGTTACTGGGGGGATTGATTGAATGGCAGATAAACGTACCCTTCCTTCAATGAAATCTTGGGTCCCTATATTGACAACAGTACATCCAATAGCCTTAGCAGAGTTTAGACAAAGGGTATGGTTTTCATTTCTCTCCCATGGATTTAGCAATCTCTTAGTATTAATAGCCCTTTCATCAATTGTACCAGGAACTGCCACATTGATAAGCTTACTGCAGCACAAGAAGCAAAATGAAAAAAAAAAAATCATCAAAATCTTAGCATGCCCAGAAGCCAAAAATAGCAGAATCAACAAAAACTTCTAGTTACCAAAGAAGAACTCCATCCTTTGCAATCTCAAAAAGATCATTAGATGAAGGATCAATTGGGAGGTATTTCTTTAGAAATTCATCTTCTGCAAGGTAGTTATTAATGTGTGCAACATAAGATGATTTTTCGGATTCACTGATGGTGTGAAGCAATGTAGTGGTTGAAGCCTTGAGGAATGCAGACGAGTTTTTTGCATTACTTCCTGTTCTTGCATTTGCATGTGCTTGTAGTTTCAAATAAACCTACCACGATTTTAACACTAAGTTATACTTCAACCATACAGATAACAGAATAACTTTTATTTAAAAAACAATCCCATAGTTAAATTTCAAATTCTTTTGTAAGACAAGGATACTTTCCGCCTTAAACACAAAAAATAAAATTTCAATCCATATTTACGAATCAAAGTCTTCAAAATTCAATGAAGAATAGGTTAATTTTTAAACTGTTCGGTTACCGAGAAGGTAATGAGACATGAAGTGTTATTCATGTGATCATGTCATATACACATATAAGGTAAGTGATAAAATAAAACAACGACTTGTCGTCACCAAATCAGTGATAATTAATTTCATTCGCAACTTCAAAAATAAAATCCAAATTTGATTACAGAACAATCGTAAAAAGTGAGAGAACATAAATCATTCTACAAAAACATATGAATAATCATTCTTTTAGCCTGTTTTGTTTCTGAGAAAGCATTATTAGACAATTTATCATCCACATAACAGGTCGATGAACGATTGATCGAGTATGAAGAAAATCAGAGGATGACATGCGATCCTCCATTTGAGAAACCAAACAAGAAATATCCTTATGACAATTCAATTGCAATTATAAAAAGAAGAACAAAATGAACAATCCAAACCGATTAAAGAAGAGGAATGATCAGCTGAAAGAAGATAAATCGACTTAAATAGACACAGATGGTTAAATTAGTTTAGAAGAAAAATATACCTTCAAAAAGAGCTCGAAATCAACCTCATCGTGGAGGTTATTGTGATATAAATCTTGAATAAGTGAAGCTCTCTCTTCTTCATTGAGATTCTCTCCAACTACTTTCAATCTCGACATCTTTGATGCCAAGTCGCCTACCGTTAGCTTTCCACTGTCTCTTCTCATGCTCATAAACTGCACATTTTCACTTCTTCTTCTTTAGAACTCCCAGGAACAGATCAAAAACAAAAAAAAAAAAAAAAAAAAAAAAAAAAAAGATGAACTTACTTGAGTCTTTAAGGTCCTCAGCTCCACCTGGGTGAACTGATTCTGAAGCAATGGATCTGATACAAGAATCCCTACATAACCTGACATTTTTCTATTCTTCTCTTCCGATTTCGTAACTCAAAAAAGAATTGATTAAATTTGCAGATGCGAGGTACCGATCTCGTTCCTTTGTTTCTTTCGTTCTAATGGCTTCAGTACACTGCAACTGCAAGTGGAGCAAACTTGTATTATTATTATTATTATTATTATTATTTGAATTAGAATTCAAAATATGACCATTCTGTCCCCCCATCTCTCCATCTGAGTAGGAAAATGGGGCCCACCTCAAACTTGGGCTGGGCCACATACTGTTGTTTTCATAATTCAAATTATGACTAATTTGTCCGTAAGCCCGCTAACTTGTTTTCAAATTCTTACAATAATATAATATCAATATTAATGTTAATAACTAACTATTTGATGAATTATTAATTTTTCAGAATTTTTTATTTTATGCAAAAAAAAATATATATATATATATATATAATAGAGTGTGTGTGTGTGTGTGTGTGTGTGTGGAGAGGAATTAATTGCATTGAATTGTGTATGGTAGATTTATGAATTACAATTAAAATTAGGACATTTAACAAATCAATTAAAATATGCTTTCAAAGGACAATGTAGTAATTCAATACAGGATGATGATATGGCCAGTCTACGAATTCTGAACCCCACGTGAAAGAAAGCTTGCTAGCTTTCCAAAAAGTTAAAAAAGAGTTGGTTACAGAACAGGAGAGAAAACGGTCGTTTTTCAAGTTTAATTTCCTTCCAACTTGTAAATCCAGTTTCAACAAAATTTGGTAAGTAGCTTATATGTTTCATAAATCCTTTCTTCAAGAGGAAATAATGGGGTGCATGTGATTGGGGGGACCAGAAGGAGATATGGTTAGCAGAAATGTAGGTGTTTATGATACTCATAGATTGGATGTTTATGACTAACATTTGTTACTTCTTCACCTTTTACTCTAACTAAAACGCTGCTAGATTTGAATGACGAGTTTCTCATCATGTCAGCTGCAAATTTAACACATTTATTGTTCTAAGCTGACATGCAAGGATTTGAATCTTTGCAAGGGAATAACTATTGAACTTTGTTTGGTAAAGCAAGATAACCCAAAGGCAAATATGAAAGGGCAAATGATCCATAAAGAAATGGACAAAATACTGTTTTGATCTTTTCTTGCTTGTCCAACTGATAATAAACCAAACATATATTTTAAGAACAAATTGAATGTGTCAATTCACGTGAGAGTTCATGTTATAGTAACAATACGAATCTACCAACTAAGAAACACAAACGTTAAAAATTGAACACCGTCTCCATTTCATCTTGTAAAATAAAATTGTCCTATCTTATATGGACTGGACTCTTAAGCTTTGTTTGATATTAAGTTGTTGTAACTTTTAAGCTATAACTGTTATGAGATGGAAACACTACATGTCAAATATTAATATAAAATATTGGTAAATTCTACCTCCAAGTTGGCGTTATAAATTTTTTTTTTAATTTTATTTTCAAAATTACGTGAAATTATTATAATTCCAAACAAACCCTTAATTACACTGCCAACTAAAAGAATTTCTACCCTATGAGTCTTGACCAAACAAGTCCATAAAACATAAATATAGGTGATAATTCAGAAATGCAAATCCTAAAGTCAGCCACGAGGGCAATATCAACTTGTTTATTACTTGATCCAAAAAAGCTCATGGAGAACACCAATACTAAAAAAAAAAAACTAGAGAGCACAAGGCGACAGCATAGGCAAAGGTGAAAGTAGGCCGAAGTGAGTGATACGTAACATAACATAACAAGGTGTGGTGACAAATCCAGGTCGGTGGGAGACTTGTATGTATATACATTTTACTTTACTAAAAAGGAAACACTAAAGGCACAACACAAGAGGGCTTGTGGGGAAAAGCTGCTGTTCTAAATAATTGTAGGAATGTGTAGTAATCCTTGCTGTGTTTGCTTCTACTCCTCACTACATACAAATCATTACAAAGGTCTACACCGATCCCAAAATATATCACCATTGTCTTTGAGTATGCCCCTAATCCACATGCCATTCCACTATTGTTTACTGGTAAATTGAAATCCTCATCATCGTTAGCTGATTCGGGATGTAACTAAAGCATGATTTTGGAGCTCATATGGGTTTCAATCCTGTTATCATTGAGGATCCAATTAAGTATTTAAAAGATTACAATGTGTTTTATTGTAAAAAGAAGAAGAAGATGGTGAACAACATTAAATTCAACACATATATATATACACACACATTTAACAACTACCCAGCCTGTCGATGATCCATACTTTTAGTCATATTCGGAGTCGGAAGCAGTATTTACCAGACTCAAACAATACCTCATCTTCTTCCAACAGTGTACGGCAATCAAAAATGGGTTAATAATGTTATGGTGCATCTGCCACCTGTTATGATTAAGCCTAGAATGCTATTTCCTGAAGAACTTGTAGTGTCTTCTGATGGACCTGGACGCAAGATAAATAAACAAAATGGGTCACAAGAGGATTAATGGATATGACCATTTAGCAAACAGATTTAATAAGAAGCTGTTCAGCAATCATTTCACATTATCAGGGGAAACAGTATTTACCCATTCCAGATGTTGCGCTGTAATGCCTGGGACACTTCCGGAGTATATACCACCTAAGACCTAACAAGTCCAAGAATAAATCTTCATCAGCATTGCATGTCTGCTAGTTGCCTAGATCACTTATAAAATAGAGTGATTATCAGAAGGCGTAAGCAAATGTAAGCAAGATAACATGCATTATAAGTTCAATAAAGTTTGTTCTCCAATTTTCAATTAAGCCCAATCCTCTTGCATGTCGTCAAGTCCATTGGACTTGATACTGTTCACGAACAACTTTATAGCTGACAGCATAGATTAAGCGATTACCTTGGTGACAGTCTCAAGAAACATGCCGGGGCGCACAGGAAGAGGTTTCTTTCCCGTAACACTTCCCTGTTATGAATCATTAACAACATGATCAAAAATCATACTATAACACCAATAATTGGGAACACGCATTGACCTAATAAAGAAGCCTAACTGCAATATGGCTAATGAATCCTTAAAACTTTTTTTTGACATGGGAATAAAAGTAGCTCATATTAGTTAATGAATCCTACTCTTCCTGCAATTCCACTGGAATTCCCCTCAACAGAGGACTCCTCACTGCCATAGTTGTCTGCACCTTCATCTTTCCCTAGAATTACATTTTTTATCATTTCCTGGACAGTTTTCCCAGGCTTCAGAGCTACCAGTTTGGTTAAGAAGTTCACCTGCATTGTTGATTTGTAGTGACGCCAATAATCATTAACAAGAATAATAATAACAGCAATTAAGCATGGATTTATTTAATATGAACAAAATAATAAAATAATATATTTCAGTGACAAGACTGAATTTGGGACAACAAGAAGCAGCCGGATATTGCAATATGAAATCTTATAAAGGCAGGCATTGAGACCTCAGATTCAGGAAGAGTACTAAAACCACGATCATTTCGTTCATCCAGTATTCCACCTCCCATCATATTTCGAGCTTCCTCTCTGATCAAAACAAGCCTTGCAAGTAATTTTCGATCGGGAACAACTGGTCTAGTTTCCATTGTCTGTGGATGTTTCAACAGATGTTGGAAAAATTAAAAGACATCAGACCATTTTACAGAATCCATAATCCAAACAGCCAATTGAAAGGAATGCTTTGGTGAACTTTCAATTCAATAGCAGTTGGAGTGAATATCTTGTATTTAAGGATCAGAATGCCTGATACAGAAGAAACTTTACAAGACGTTTAACTAAATACTCTCAAATGGTAAAATTGGGACCTATATCACTAGGTATTTCATAATCACTCTTCATCATGATGGATGTAAAACTCATTGATAACAAGCAAAGCCTCATTTAGTGTTAAATGAGAAACATTTTCATATTCATTATTGTACACATCATCCATTTAAATGCTCTATGAATCAACCAAAATACTTTCTCATTTATTTTCTTCTGTGAGCATGCAAATATAGGGAGGTATTTTAATTGTTTTTCTTCTGATATACTTTTGCACTCAGTGTCCAAATTCTATTTCTTAAAGAACCCAGAGACATCTATCTTTCAAGTAAAATGGTGGTCCTTCAAAGTACATATACAGAAAAACCTGGAAATGTCTGCCAAGTGACCATAATTAAAGTGAACTAAACTACCTATCAGAACAAGGGTTCCATGTTTCCTGTTCCCCAAGGTGTAAGGGGGAGAGTTTTACAAAATATCATAAAAAAAAAAGTTGTAACTGCAGAAAGTACATGATTTATGAACTACACAACAGACAATTATGAAATATGCAGCAAACATATCCTTCAATATTGAGAAAAGAATAGTATAGTTTACGAAGTAATTACCTCTAGCAAGTCATCAGCCTGGTTAGCTATATCATTGAGATTAGCTCCCGGAATATGAACTTTGACGCCTTTCTCACCTTTAAAAACACCACCCCCAGAAGCCACTCTACGCATCAATTCATGTCTACTTTCTTTCTGGGGAGTTCTACAGAGCAGGCCAATCACTTGAACCTATAAAGAGAAAAACAAGTTATCAAATGTATAAGTAAAAATTAGAATTGGCTTTCAAACATATCTAGAATCTATAACCGGTATCCAGAAGCTTCCTTACATGTGGTGGACATTTTTTTGTAAGATGAGATAATACAGTCTCCTTGACCACCTCCAACAGTAACTTGCGCTTCAGAAAAACATATAAACAGTCAAAAAGCAACTTTAAGTTTCACAGTAATCATAAAAGGAACTGAAAATATAAGACATGCAGTGGTAACAAAACCACAGAAATCAGTAGCAACGACCTAAAACCATGCAAGTACAAAAAGTGACATGGAAAATGCCACATAAATCATGCATAGAAACTGGATATTGTTTATCAACCATATCATGACTACTGTCGG
>JAXCLQ010034840.1:10194-25768 GCA_035584115.1 Cedrela odorata | reverse complement strand
CACACCCCATATTTGTAATATTCATACAATTTCTGTTGTATCAAATTCCCTTCTCAAACTTTCAGTAAGGTTCACACAACAGAGTACCGAATTGGAAACATTTTCCAATCATTTCAAGCAGCCATAGAATACAAATGACAATTATGGTTGAAATGAAATTATGGCACAATATAACAAAGCTTGCATACTTGCTCATCCAGAATAAGAAAAAAAAAAATACAAATCAGTCATTATCCATTCATTATAATAACATCGAAGACTTTGACAATCCCAGTTTGAAGCACTCCACGTAATTTATTCAAATGAAACCTGTTTAGGCCACCATAAATCCTCAAAGAATCTCCACATCAATGCCAGTTGAGTCAGATATAATACTAAAATTTTACCTTAGCATCTTGGTCCTTTTCAGCAAGCTGAATCATGTAATCCAAGGCCATCATAAAACCCGGTTCCATCTCATCCACTCTTTTACCTATAACTCCTTGCGCAGCCAATTCCACAGCCACCTCCTCAGATGCTTCATCCATTTTCATATCTTCCAGCTGTAGCCACATATTATAAATTGGACACTCATTCTACAGAAACACTTATTTATTTATTTGTAGCAATACACAAGTTTTATCCAAGGAAATTGAATTGATTAATGAGCAGAGAGTGAAACTTACCAGCGTAATCATCTCTTGGAGAACAGAAGTGACTTGCTCGCCTCCTTTGAGTATAGCTTCATACTGTGACTCGTCCATTTTTTGGTCTCCATTTAATTGTTGTTTTTCCTGTGTTCTATAGCTTCGGCCTTGCAAATCCAATTCTTCATCTGCATACCCTCCACCCACTTCATAACTGGTGCAAAATCTCAGTAACTTGCTCTTTTTCTTCTGTTGTTGTCTTAATTGACACTGCTGTTTGTTGGATTGACATTTGAATGAAATTAAAGGCAGAGAGAAATTATTGGGAGCTGTAAATGATGAAGATAATGAAATGAAACGGACGGTTGTCTGCAACATTTCGTGACTCGCTACTGCTTGGGGTTTTGGGGCAAACTAGATAGTTTGTTCAAACGAAATGAGAAAATCATCGGTTGATTGATTTTATATAAAACATAAGAGAGAAAATTTCACTCTAGTCCCTAATTCTTCATAAAACTACACTTTACTCAATTAGTGTTCTTCTCAAATTCTATCTACGAATAATGAAGTAAGATTCATTAAATAATGTATTTTTATTTATTAAAATAATCTAATTTTATAAGATGTTTTTGCTCATAAAAATGACACGAGGTGGTTTTGTTTATGTCTTTTAAGAAATCAAACAAACTGGAATGATTAAGCCAAAACTATTAAAATTTTGGTTGATTGTGATCCATTAAAATTAGAAATATGAAATAATAGAGACTAGCTAAAGTTTGTGTTAAAGTGCAATTTTATAAAAAGGTTAAAGTTTGAATGATGAGACTGGAATCCAGCCAAAAATGTTTGCATTGGCCTCGTTCGTAAATTTTCAAAGCTTCAAATTGGGATAAATTGAAACGGAAGATGAAGATGGACTAATTAATCAGCAAACCAAATTCACTCGGATGACCTCAGTTATAAGTAGACCAAGTCCTTTGTAGAAGCTCATCCCCCATGTGATAGCAAGCAGAATGCTTCATTATGTACTAACTTATTTTGGTAATTAATCAAACTTGATAATAAAGATAAACACCTTATACCAGCAGATAGTTGTTACAACTTTTTTGATACAGCACCTGTGTTCATCTTGCTGCCTACATAGCCACTTTTTTATTTTTGTGCATAACAATATTTTTTTGTACAAATTTGTGTTTTGTATTTTCTTCCTTTCCGGGCTATATGAATGCAGTCTTAGTGTAAATATTTTTTTATGTCTTTTTCTTTGTAAAAACAAGAGTTATAATTCTTTATTTTGTGATACTCAGAACACTATAATACAAGATAGAAAATAGAAAGGTTTTTCTTCAATATTTTAATTCATATCAGAGCATCATTTTTGAAACTTGAAAATCATGGCAACTCCCAACCAACACTCAACTGGTTCTACACCTATTAACACAGTCACTCAAAATCTTTCAAACACAAATTAAAATAATTTTATTTTTTCAGATATCATCAAACTGACAAAAGGTAATTTCATTTTCTGGAAATCTCAGGCTCTCCCTTCAATTAGTGGAAATAACCTTGAAAATTTCCTGGATAGTAATACATTGGTTCCAAGTTAGTATATTTCATTAGTCGAAAAATATGAACAAAGCACCACAACTCTGAATCCAGCTTACAAAGCAAGGAAAAGACAAGATCAATAACTTATGGAATGAATTTTGTTAACCCTCAGTGAATCCTTGCTAGCTGTAGTAGTAGGCAACTCTTCCTCAGTTAAGCTGTTGGGTGCACTAAAAAAGAACTTTGCTACAAAGTCCATGTCCAAGATTGTTAACCTTCGAAGCCTCATCATATCAACCAAAATGGAAAATCTCAGTATTACAAAATATTATATGAAGATGAAGACCTTTTTGGATTCATTGAAGGGAATAGGTGATTTAGTTACAGACAGAAATCTAATCTTATACATCTTTAATGGACTTAAAAGAGAATATGACTCAGTAATAATCAATGTATCATTCATACCAAAAACACCATCTATGGATAAAGTTTACTCATTGCTTTTAAGCCGGAAAAATTAATTGGAAGACTGTAATGAGACTCTTCACCTAAACTTTTCTCATGAAGTAACTACAAACATTGCACAAACAAACACAACCTAGCCAAGTGGAAATCAAAACAACTAAAACAAGTTTTCTCACCATGGTAGAGGCAAAGGAAAAAAATTGAAGAAAAAATTCAGGACCCAAACCCACATGTCAGATATGTCTCAAAATAGGTCATGTGACATTTGATTGTTGGCACAGGTTCAATAAAGACTTTGTGCTTTAACAGGAAGGCAAGAGAACAAAACAACATACCTAACAACATCAGAAGCTATGACAGACCCTTCTTAGAATATGGATAGTGGAGTTACTAAGCATGTCACCAATAACCTCAACAACCTAGCAATCAATCAAAAATAAGGACAAGAAAAGCTCTCAGTAGGTGATGAACAAAACACTTTTATTTCTCACATCAGTTTATTCAAAATTGTCACTCTTCACACATAATAACCTTTACGATTGAACAATTTCCTTTATGTTCCTGAAATTACTAAGAATCTAATCAGCGTATCACAACTATAAAAAAATAAGCTTGTTTCTGTGGAATTTTGCCAAAATACTTATGTTGTGAAGGACTTCAAGAAGGGAAAATCTCTGCTGATATAAGTGGCTAAGAAAGGTTTATACAAACTATTTAAGTGTTTCTATCCTAGGTGTCGATTTTCAAGAACAAGTGGTTCATCCTTTCTTTCCAAGTTTGTTGATCTGTCTTTTGAGTTTCATATATTAGAGTCCAATCATATTGAATCGACAAAAGACTCTAAAACTCAGAAGATGTTAAATATGTGACATCAAAAGCTAGGTCAAAAATCTCTTCTAAGTTTCCTTCTAAGCCTATTGATTTGTTTTCTAAGTTTTTAGAAATCTTACTATCAATTGTACTGGCTTTAATCAAATGAACGCTTCAACAATGTCTTTTTCTTTCTACAAAGGTTGTTAATATGGCAAAATGCACTAAGTTCCTTTCAAAACTACTAAAACCAAAACTAAGCAACCATTAGAACCCTTACATACTGATTTATAGGGTCCTGCCTCAATTACATCCATTAATGGATATAATATTACATAGGCTTTGTAAATGATCTAACCAAATACACTTAGATATATCATATGGCCTACAAATCAAATGTTAGTTTAATATTTAAGAAATTTAAGAACTTAGTTGAGAAATTCTTTTACTTGAGAATCAAGTCCTTGCAATGTGACATGGGAAGGGAGTTTATGGCTCTAAAAGAGTTTCTAAGTGAACAATAAGTGCAACTGAGATATAATTGCCCTCGCATACATCACCAAAATGGGAAAGTAGAGAGAAAACACAGAAACATTGTACAAACAAGCTTAACTCTACATGTACAAGTAAGTATGCCACTCAATTTTTGACAGGAATCATTCTTTATAGCCATAAATATGATTAACAAATTGCCTACAACAGTTCTTAACAATAAGTTGCCCTATGAGACTCTTTATGGTCATAAACTAGACATTAAATTCTTAAAAATATTTAGGTGTGAATGTTATCCTTTTCTCAAGCCATACAACAAGCACAAATTTCAGTTTCATACCTCAAAATGTGTCTTTATAGGTTACAGTCCTCATCACAAAAGATACATGTATTTGTACCCTTCCAAAAAGATCTACATAACAAGAAATGTGATGTTTAATGAAGAGTCAATTCCTTTTTTATTAAACCAAACTTTGTGCCAACTGCTCTACAAAAATCTGATAAGATCTCAGGTTATGTTCTACTTTATTATTCTGCGACTAGTTGGTTCTTTGATCTGCTAAAGGAACAATCAACAGTTTATAATAACTTTGACTTTGACACTCTCACAGTAAAGTATACCACTAATCCAGTTCAAGAGCAACATACAACTAAGAATGAATTTCTGCCCACATCTTCTCAAACACAATTCTTAGCCACTTTAGTTTCTAAGTCACCAATAAGCAACCAAGTACAATTTCTAATACATTTCCCTCAACAGCGGTAAAAACCGTCTAAAACCTTTCAGATCAACCCACTCAACCCATGTTCACCAGGTTTAAGGCTGGTATATTTAAGTCAAAGACATACATAACTCAAAAATCTTTCTCACATTAACCACAAATCTCAACCAATGTAGAAGAGGCACTTCAAGACTCAAGATGAAAATATGTCATGCAAAAAAAGTATGGTGCCTTATTTAAAAACCAAACCTAGACTTTAGAACTTTATAAATCAAACAAGAACGTAGTAGGGACCAAATGAATTTTCAAAATCACATATGATGCAGATGGCAGTGTAAGGAAATATAAGACAAAATTGGTGGCCAAGGGCTTCCATCAAACACTTGAGATCGATTTCACAAGATGAGTTAGTTCATAAGTGATCCTCGTGACATTCATTAGAAAGCTTGCAAGAGAGTCCTAAGGTAATTCAAACATACCATCAATCAAGGTTTAATGGTCAAGAAAGGTGAAAGGTTGAAACTTTGTGGTTTCTTTGATACAAAATGGGCTTCAGATCGTGAAGACAAAAAATTGTGAAAACAAAAAATCTGTAAGTGCATATAGCATTTTTCTTAATGATAACTTAGTTTTATGAATTTTCATAACTTAGTCTCATGAATTTCTAAAAAGTAGCATGTAGTTACTCGATCTAGTGCAGAGTTAAAATATTGAGCTCTTGCTCATGCAACTGCTGAAATATGTTGGATCAAATCTTTATTGAGTGAAGTTCAGATTGGTCTAAATGGTGTGCCTGAACAAAAAGCATGAATGCAACTGCCTTGGCTACTAACCCTGTTTACTATGCTAGAACAAAGCATGTTAAGATAAATGTACATTTTGTAAGAGACAGTGCTGAACAGGGAGTTGATCATTCATTAAATCCCAACTAAAGACCAAATAGCTGATGTACTTACTAAGCTTCTCAGCCAAGAAAAATTCGAAGGTTTCAGGTGCAAGCTAATAGTTTAAAGACATAATTTCACCTTAAAGGAGTGAATTAAAACAGAAGATGAAAATGGACTCAATAATCAACAAACCAAGTCCATCTCAGATGGCCTAAGTAATCAATAAACCAAATTCTTCTCATACGACCTCAGTAATCAGCAGGTCAGGTCCATCACCCCTATGACAACAAGCCCAGTTTAGATCCATTGTGCAATAACTTGTTTTGATAATTAATCAAAATTGACAATAAAAACAAATACCTTATACTAGTAGATAGCTATTACAGCTTTTTTGGCACAGCATCTACATTCACCTTGCATAACCAAAATTTTTCTCTATGCACAACAACATTTTTTTTTTTACAAATTTGTGTTTTTTTTTTCTTCATTTTCATGTTGTATGCATCATTTTTCAATGTGTGTGTGTGTGTATATATATATATATATATATATATTTTTTCTTCCATCGCATAAATAAGAGGTTGCACTGTATATAACCAAAGCACGAAGACAAACACACCACGAAACTGGTAGGAAAAGAATTGAGATAAAGAAGATAGGGAAGGAATCATATCATAGAGAGTGGCATTCTCGAGTCAGAGATTGCTTTCTTAGTGAGATAAGAATCTCTGTTGAAGGAAAATTCTTTAATGTAAGAATTGAAGTTAAAGGAGACGAATGGAGAAGAATTAGGAGATTTTAAGATTTGAGGGACCATGTTGGCCGGCTGTGAAATTGACGAGGAGCACAAAGTACTTGAGATTTTGAATGGCAAGAGAGACGATCAAGTTAAGCCCATTTGGATTGTTAGCAGTATTCTGTTTCTTGCTTCTGTTGACTTGGATTGTGTGATCATGGGATCTAGAGGCTAAAAAACCGCCGTCTGTGGGAATCGAACCCACGACCACATGGTTAAAAGCCATGCGCTCTACCGGCTGAGCTAAGACGGCATTTAGTTTAGCTATATCTTTTTTAAGATATACCATAAAAACTGCGACAATGAACGTTTCGTCGCTTATTCTCACGTGGATTCAAGAAAAAATATAAAAAAAAAAAAATTGATCGCTCAAGCATGGCAGGGTTGAGAAAGGCGCGTGAGCAGTTGCACTAACCCGCCCAAGAAATGAAGGGACAGAAAGAGATTCTGACAGTATAAGACCCGACGCGACGACCCCTACCCACATACTGCCAAAAAGTTTGCAATTCACTTCAAAGTTGAAAGTCTAACCAGTGTCCTTGGTCCTCGTGTCAGACCTAATATTTATTCGAAACTTGCTCCCTTACCGAAAACCACCCTCTCTTCTCCAACTAATTACACGCCTAATGGATAGAAACCCCCCCACATATAAATAAAATAACCAAACCAAACCAAAAGCACATTCCCAATCCCACCTATAAAAATATATGCTAAGCAAACAGGCATTGTGTCAGTTCACTTCAATACAGTAGTTGCAGTCTGCAGCCAATGCTTCTTTTGCTCTTTTCTTTTTTTAATTTTTAAAGTTGCTGGCTAAAACGTTGGAAGCTAGTATGACCAACCGTAGGTTACAATTATAATAGAGTTATATTTCGTCAATCAATTGTAAATAATAATTATTAGTTATTATTATTTTTAAATTTTTTAGTCAGCGCTATTAATGCCAAAATAAATATACGCTACAATGTAGTTGAAGTTCACTTGTTCATTTGTGCGTGTTACGCCAAGGGTATTTTTGGTATAGGACCAAGCATGGGAAACGTGTGCAGTGGCATCATTGGTAAATTATTCCGTAAAAATGGAGAAATCAGAAGCCAAGAAAGTTATGACAATATCCGCTTTACCCTCGCTAGCTCCGAAGGCCGAACGGTTCCGTTTCCCTGCTTCTATAAAAACCCCCTCAACACTCTCCGCCCAAACCTCGTTTTATCTCTTTCAGTTTCTCCCTGCTAGGGTTAGTTCTCAATTTTCAAGAAATACCAAAATCTCTCTCGATGGCAGCAGTTAAGGAGATTCAGAACGGAGCTGGAACGGAGAAAGCTGCTGCACCGGCTGCCTCGGCGAGTTTCACGGGGCTGAAACTGCAGCTGCTGGTGGAAGCACCCAAGGCTACCGATGCTGTTCAGTTCTACAAGACCGCTTTTGGCGCTGTGGAGATCGGTCGTAGCATGCAAACCAAACGTAAGGCTGAGCAGGAGCTACCTCTCATATCTTGCGCTCAACTCGAGATTGCCGGCTCTACCTTTATTGTCTCTGACCTAGCTGATGATTCTGCCGCTTCGTACGTCTCTCGCTACGTATATGTTTCTTTGCTTTCTATGTTTTTTTTTTTTTTTTTGGCTAATTTTATGATTTGCTATAGTTCATACTATTATTTCTTTGAAATGACTGCATCTTCACTTTTTTTTTTTTTTTATTCTTAACATAGATCTAAATAATTACGTGTGTTATATTAACTTATTTACTCGAAATGTTTTATTTCTGTAAAAATAGCTTACAGTAATATATCTTTTTTAGTTGTCTGTTATTCTTTGCCTCTGATTTTTTTTCTTGAATCTATGTACCGTTTTAACTGCCTTGGACATGATTTTAACTAGTTTCTCAGTTTAGGATTTATATTTTACGGCGTATTTGGTTGAGTTCGATTATATGTTTTAACGGTTTGACCAGGGTTAAGACTGTGTGGACCAAATGCGTTCTCTGCCTGGAGACTGAGGATGTGGAGACTGCCGTCACCAAGGCCGTGAGCGCTGGAGCTTCTGCCGAGGGGGAGGTCGCCGAAGGTAACGGTGCGTGCTGTGGTGGGCGCGTGGGAAAGGTCAAGGATCCGTATGGTTTCACTTGGATCATTTGCTCTCCGGTGAAGTGCGTTAATGACGTAGCGGCTTAATAGTGGCATGATCTGATCCCCTGATATTGATCTACAATCGTATCATAACTATCTTTTGTTGTTTGTCTTTAATGCTTGGGCGGTTAGGTGATGAATAGTTGTAGGTTCTTTAGTGTTTCGGATATCTATCTTGATGATATTGTTTAATGTTGATGGTTAATTCTGAAAAAGAACCGACAGCTAGCAGTTATTGACTCAAAACAAGCCTTAATTTTAATATAAACTATCTTCTATTTTAGAGCACGATTCAATTTAGATCAGATGATTTATATTTGTAGTAATATGAAGGGTAGTAAGGACCTTTACATACTGCTTGCCATTGCGTATGGGGCCGGAGGTTTACTGTTGCTTATGGCTCGTGTTACGATTATATGTTCTTTTTTTTTTGGTTTATAACTATTAAGCGTCAAGTCTTTCTTTTAAAATAATGTTCACGCTGACAGTGAATGATTAATTAATATCAAAATAGGTTAAAGATTATCGAGAAGTGAAAGGGAAACCTTGGTCAGTGTCAATATAATCTACCATCGTATGGGGGCAATGTGTCAGTCAATTTGAATAGACATTGAAGGATCTTTACTGTGAAAGAGTGGACCGTGGAGTTTAGTTTCGTTTCCTTGGTATTATTCTTTAGCTCACTCGGTCCTAGGTGCTGAGCTTAAATGAAGAACTAAAGGTAAAGGGCTTCTTGTTATATTTGTAGGAGCGTGACATTAGATTTTCAAAGTAATCTATTTTGTGCATATTATAATTGTCTTCTATAAGCAATATATATGGTTTGACCCTAATAATTGTTCAAATTAAATTAATGCTGGTGTCAGTTGTCAGTCAATAATTAATTATAGACGGCCGTGGGATTCGATGACATTTCTATGTTATAAGGCCTTTCCATATAAGATATGAAATGAATTAAAATAATTTAATTCAATATTTAGTAAAAAAGGAGTGGTAAAATAAATTATATGAAATTTATGTAAATTATTTTAAATTTATATGTTTAAAAATAATAATTAAAAAATTTTATATTGTATAAATTTTTAAAATAATATATTTATTCATATAAAAAGATATAATAAAATAAATATTTAAAATTAAAAAATAATTTGTAAATAATTTAAATTAATATTTTAAAATATTTATTTAAAAATAATATTTTATTTTAAATAATTAATTATTTTATTATTCTTTAAATAATTTTAAAAATAAAATTACATATAATTTTATTATATATTAAATGTTATATTATAATATATATAATTATATATTATTTTATTTTAAATTATTAATTTTATTCTATTTTATTATATTTACCAAACGGTCCTAACTGGACAGATCACTTATTCGTCGGATGGCAGCAGCCAATATTACCGCCATTAATTTGGGTTTAATTTGCCATCTCCATTCTAAATTCTCTGAATAATTGGCTGGCAGCTGTACTACGGCGAACGCTACTCTTTAGGAAGAGTTAATGTTTGGAATCCCATCCGTGAGCTAGAAAAACACTTTTTTTTTTGGGCCGCAGACCTGTGTTCTGTGGTCTCAATTAAAAGTAGTACTGCCATCCAACATGATTAAAAAGGATAATTAAACTGTTAAAACCAATTATCAATGTTCAGCTGAACATTATTCCCTGTATTTGTTCTTGTAGTATTTCCTCTACTTAGTTGTCATTAGGATTAATATTTTTCGAATAAATATTTGCACGACCGGTGTAAATTGTATTACCTTCCCTTGGCCCGTCCATTTAATAATTCAAAGAGGATGTTAATTATTATATGTTGACAACCAGATGATCACTTATTCAAATTATAACTAAATAGAAAATAATTAAGGTACATAACAAACAAATAACATACATTATATGAAAAATGAAAGCAAAATGGTTTACAACGTTAACCAACATCAAGTTCAAGTACTAGTAGAACTAGCATGCACAGTCATGCATCCTTGAGCAATGAGTTAGTCCACCTACTGGTAATTTAGGAACCTGTAAATTAAAGAACAATATTAAATTATTAATTAACACGTCTTGTCCAATGAATGATTAATCTATTATTTATACTTACGGAATTTTCATTTCTTAATATATAATTAATTTACCTTGGCAATCGGCAGGAAGAGGAAGGTTGCATTTAGGAGGAAGAGCCAAGGCAAGATCAGGATCAATCCCAAGAGCAGGCAATATTGGGGAGCTCTTATACTCGCACAAACATGACAAATCGGCCCCGGAAAGAGCTTTGCAACAGTCGGCAGTTGGGGCAACCGGGTCTGGTTTTGTCACTGATGGCTTACAAGCTGACAGACCGTCCTCGTTCATTTTGCACAAAGTCAGTGCACTCGACCTTTCAACCATGGCTGCAGCAACAGCAAGAAGAACCACTATAACCACAAACTTGTTTGCCATATTCTCCACGTGAATTGAATTGATGGGTGTGTAAGTGTTTAATTATATAGAATATTAATGTAGGAATAGAATAGCCGCAAATTGGGAGTCCGTGAACTAGATTTGGCAGCATGCGAGAGTCACGAGTGAACGCATATGATGTTAGTTATAATTATGTGGTATGAAACGATGCTACATACATAATTGATGATGATATTGATATTATTGCAGCTAACAGTAAAGTCCGTGAATTCTGAATAATGTAAGCTTATATAGAATGAATGAAAATCGATTTACTATCTGTAAAGAGCTAGAATTCAAAATTCTATCTATGTCCATATACTTACTGTATATTCTTAGTTCGGATAAGAAATGAATACTAGTGGCTAGTGGAGTGGAGAGTGGAGTGCTTCTCCTCTGTCTACAGTGCAGTGAGATTCTAAGAGGATTTTGCTAATTTATATTTATTTACGGAATACACATGGCTATATTATATATTGGTCATCTTCTTCTTTTGTGCTTTGCTTGAAAGAACCTTAGAAAGGGTGTGTTCCAACTTCCAATTTCCATTACTTTGTGATTTGCTTTGCATATTTATTGAAGCACGCCATTGCTGCCATTCCATCCCAAATGGATCAAGGAAATGATTTCCTTTCTCCCTTTTTATTCGTTTCCTTCATTTTCTTCGTTCATACTCTCTATACATAATACATGTTGCTTATAATATGCATCATATATATATAACGCCTGCCAAGCCAACTCAGTTTATACGATCCAATTAAAGAATCTGCAAGTGGAACACCCAACACATAACTGATGATCAACTAATTAGATTAAACATATCAACCGATCATCCAATATTATTACAGATTTAGCAATCTGTAAGTTGGTTCAGTGGATTGGACAGTCTAGTTTGCTACTATGAAATCAAATCTTTTCTGTGGGCCGAGACGAGATATTTAGCCCCCCAACAATAAATAAGTATTTTTTTTTTATTTTATGCCCATTGAAATTCATCTTCCTCTGTCTAAGCAGCCCACCTCCTTAAAACAAATGCAAGAAAAATGCTATTTCTTTTCCAGCTTAAATTTGAAATTCTCAATGTTTTTGCTTTTGATGCTGCGTTTGAATATTGAATAAACAATGGTGAACTTTCTTGGTGATATCCACTATATTACAAAACAGAAGTCATATACATACATACCTGGCCTGGTTGATACTGGTTAAAGAATAAAGAGAAAGTCATATCATCATTCATATATAGACAAAATATGAAGAACAAAGAAGAAATTCATGCACGTATTCCAGTGGTATACCCACCATATATGGCAGTCCAAGGCCCCCCTCCCCGCGCCCCGGCCTCTATTTGTAGCCTTTCCCTCTTCTTTTTCCTTTCTTGGCTCTGGTTTTGAGACGATGTATAAACAGATACCTGACCTGGAAGAATCACCATGACAATTGACAACAGAGACAACAAAAAAAAAAAAAAAAACACCCTTTAAAAAGAAGCCTCACTCCAACTTAACTAATTAACGAGTTATGTTATATATGGGTCCATAGTTTTCTTTGTTGTTAATGATAAAATACGTTTTATTAAGCAAATTAAATTAAGAAGATTTCTGCTACATCCACAATACAAATACATCATCAGCAGAATCATTGAAAAATCAAATCATATTGAGAAATGAGAAACAATTCTGATCTGGATTGAAGAAGCAAAGCTCACACGCCTTCCCTTCTTTGCATCAGTCCTTATACTCTACGACTGCAGATATATTTAATAAAATGTAATGCTTTAATTAATTTCTCTCTTTTCTTTCTGTGAACTTTTTAAGACTGAGAGCCTGGCAGATGTACTGTTATATACTAGCTACTACTGCATGTCAAGAAGTGTCGTGTTGACCTAGAATCTAGGCTAGTTTAGGTAAATATAGAAACCGATGGCTGCTACTTGAAACTTCTGCTACTCAAAATTAAATTTATATTAATTAGGCAGCTAATTAAATCTACTTTTTTTGGAATATATCATTGGGAGTAGTGAGGGGAAGTCTTCTTTTTCTGTGGCAAATTGCACGGAGCACAAAGTTCTAACACTGGTACGCGTGTGGGGCTAAAAAAGGTTTCATCACACTCTGCGTTTGGTTGCTTGCTGATTGGATGATCAATCCGATAAAGAAGAAAAAGAAAACCCAACTCCTCTCTCTCCCTCTGTCATTTTTTTATTTATTATCATAAATGCATTGGAATATGCGTTCGATCAGAGAGACAAACAGAGCAAAAAGCAAAAGATTTATTTAATTTACTCCTGAATCCTGATGTAGAATATTAAAAAACTCAAAACTAAAGCAACCTTACCCATCTCTTCCTTCCTCACCATACCTTACCTCTTTGTCTCTCTGTCTCCTACTTCGTTATTTGGGATTTCTTTCTTTTTACCCAAGACAAATTTTTACTGCTTTGGATCCCATACGCTTACTTTACTCTATTCTCTCCTCTCTCTCCTCAACTCTTTTTAAATTGCCAGAGCAACCCACGCTTGGCAGCACAAGCATTAGCTGAGAAAGAAAGACACAAAGAAAGAAAGGAAGAACGAAAGACAACACATTTTCAGAAGCTCCAGTCAATCTCCCAAGTCTGCCTGATCAACGCCAATGGAAGTAAGTATCTTGTTCTTGTTCTTGATTGTAATTATTTAAACATTTTAGTCTAGCCATGCATGAATTTAACACGGTTTTGTATGTTGTGGTGGTGATGGTGTAGGATTATTATTACAAGAGTAGTCATGTACCAGCTTTTGGTAGCTGGGACTGGAACAGCAATTTGCCATTCACTCAGTGTTTTGAATCAGCAAGAGAAGCTGGGTTGCTTCGTTACAGTTATTCTGAAGATCGTGATTTGTATGTTGCTGGTGATTTGTATGAGAACGACGTTGTCACTCCTGCCATGATTGTTGTACCTCGCAGAAGGGTAAGCACTCTAAACCCAAGCTAATTTATTTTACTGTGAACTTCAGTATTTTCCCATTTATTTTTAAATCAAAAATTAATTAATAACAAGCATTACAAGATTAAAAGAAAATAGTATGTAATGCGTAATTCCTTCAATTAATGCATGAAGAGTCTCTCATATTTGCAATGTTTTTCCATCTTAATAATTAGCTTTTAGCTAGTTAGCTAGCTTTCGTAAATTCCTATAGAGAGAGAGAGAGAGCAGTAATAAAGATGTGTAAAAAGAAGGTCCATTTCCATTAAATTAAGCAATGGATAAACCCCCAACCCATGCATGTTAACTGTATCAGCAAATGCACTTTAGCTTTTTGTATGTCGAAAATTGCTTTCTCAACCAATGTATATATATAAAGCAGGAATTGCAATAAAGGTGTGTGAAAAGAAGGTAGAGGTAGACTGGTAACTATATATGTATCCGTGTATGTATGTATGTATGATGTTGTATCCTTTTGGCTGCATGATTAAAATTGTAGAGAAAAGCTCGTGAGAATCATGGCAAAGAGGATGTGAAAAAGCAAAGTTGGAAGGTCAGTAAAGAAGAGATGGAAGCGGCCGTAAGTTCAAGCCCAAGTCCTCCAATGGCCAGCAGTACTGGGCCAACGCCGAAACCTAAACCTGTGGATGAAGACTTGTACAGGATTTCGCCACATCTCCTCTACTCAAAAAGCAAGAAGGTAGGTATATTACATAATATGAAAATTAAAAAATCATTAATTTTTTTTTATATTAAAGCCCAATAAAATTGAGTTGTTTTGGGTTTTTTTGTCCTGGGTGCGTACTGCAGAGGGGAGTTGTTGGTTTCTTCTCAAGCTGCTTGCTGCCAACTTGTCTTTTGTGAATTAAGCTGCTGCATGCAGTGAACTGCCACGCAAGAATGGGAATATGAAGGGTTAAGTTAATTAATTAAGCTTTTTTACTTACATAGGAGTACTATGTACATTACATATATTATGATATTTGGTGTTGGAAATTATATGCATGAATGAGGATTAGCAGAATATAGTTGTAATGTTTTATATGCCATGGTGATGGAGCTTAATGTTATATGTAATATTGTAATGGAAAATTTCCCTATCCATTACAATGACAATTACAATCACAATTACAATGGAGAATGGAATTGTTGATCTAATTATGGTGTTGTGATATATTAAGATTGTTTTGTGTTTGGTTTTACAAAAATCAAAAAGATTGTAAAAAGAGAAAAGTAAAGGGGTCTGGTCACTGGTGGATGGAGTGGGGAGCTATTTTTAATTAAAAATATGAAAAGAGAAATTCAAATCAATTGTCACTGACGACATCACATCAGGATTCTGGAATTTGAAAATGGATTTAATACCGCATTAAAATTATTTATGAGACACATGAAATAACTGAAGCAAGTTGATTGATTGATCGAGATGCATCAGATCACGTGATGTATACTTTAATTGTTCAAAGAGAACAAAGGGATCAGTTAAGGTCAGTAGTTGAGTTGAGCTGCGAGGTTTCAATTAAATTAAATGAGTGGGCCATGAACTTCGTTTTTGGTCTCCCACTGCCACTCTCACGTTGCCGCGTGAAACTTCGTTATCATTTCATTTCTTACTTTACCTTTAATTTTCCTTTTTAAATAAAATTTTATTTTTCTTTCTTTTTAACTAAAGTAAAAGATAAAAGAAAATAAA
>JAXCLQ010034830.1:0-24368 GCA_035584115.1 Cedrela odorata | reverse complement strand
GATGTAATAATTTATTTAATAAAAACAAAATCAACAATATATAAGTTAAAATTCAAGCTTAAATAGATAAAATAATATTATAAAAATAGAGTTATCACATAGTTTATTCTAAATCAAACTTCAATGATTTTTATATGGATTGAAATCATATGCTTGGGCAACTACTTGATAAAAGAATGATGTATTAATATATTAAAACAATTTAGGTGGATGTTGTATAATCTTTATAGCGAATACTTGATAAAAAAAAAAATATTAATAATCTTATATGCTTATGCATATTTATAAAGAAATCATAACATGAATTCGTCATTATAGCAATATATGTCGATAACATAAATATAATTAGAACTCTTAAATACATTTTAAAAACTGTAGAATACTTGAGAATGGAATTTGAATGAAGGATTTAGGAAAAATTAATTATTATCTTGGCCTGCAGATCAACCACAAGTTTTACGGAATATTTGTCCATTAATATGGCTATATTGAAAAGTTTTAAAACTTTTCAATATGGATAAAGCTCATCCGTAGTTATTCCTATGATTGTTCAGTCTCTTAATCCTAAAATGATTTGTTTGCCCTAAAGAAGATCAAGAAGAGATACGTGGATCAAAAGTACCATATTTCAATGCAATTAGGACCTTATTATATCTGGCACAATATACCAAACCAAACATAACTTTCTCTATAAATTTAATAACTTGATTTGGTATGATGAATTTAGGATTATTTTATTCTAATAAACCAATATTAAATTCAAGATTAGTTGGTTACACAAATCTTGACTATCTTTTTATTCCTCATAAACTTTGTTCACATACAGGATAAATATTCACTTACAATAGTGTAACAATCTCATAACGATCCACAAAATAGATTTTCATTACTACCTCTTCTAATCACTCTGAGATTCTTTCATTACATGAAATAAGCAAGGAATATATATGTTGTTATTCGTTATCCATCATATCCAGAGTATATGGATCATATCTTCTGTTATAGATATTCCAACAATAACAGACGAAGATAACACTACTTGTATTGCTCAAGTTAGAGGATGATACATTAAGGTAGATCAAACCAAATATGTAACACTTCAATTCTTCTATATTCATGAGTTCTATCAGAGCCAACAGATTAATATTAAATAGATATACTCCTCTGATAATTTTGCTGATTTACATCAACTTTCGAGAAAATGGAACATAACATTGACATACGTTAACTCTACAAATTGATAAATTGATATTTATTATCTTGAGGAGGAGAATTTCAATAAGGCTACATTTTATTACATAAGAAGAACTATGAGAATTTTTGGATAAATGTGCATTATACTCTTTTTCCCTTTGTCAAGATTTTATTCCACTGGATTTTACTAGTAATTTTTTTTAATAAGACAACATTAAGCAAGTCTAACGAAATTAAAAAGCAGTGTAATCTAAGGTGTAGTATTGAAATGCTATTGATGAATTACATCCACTCATCAATTTATAAAATATCATTGAGATCTTTTGTAAAATATTTATTATACCCCTTATAAAATATTTATTGCATCACTTATCTTTTTTTATTTGATTATGTTGATGCAGCAAAAATTCTTCTTTGGATTCAGTACACTAGCACCAATTTTCTCATCTTGATTAAATGTTACTCAACCTAAAACCACAACAAGAACAAAAGGAGGTGAAAAGTTAGTGGTCCGACAAAAACCTTCTGATACTTAAGTTAGATTTTTACTTGTAAATATTTTTTGAAAGAGAGAACTAAAGGAGAAAGACTATGACATATTGTATGTATACTCTAGGGTTGTTTCATCATAAGTACTTGGTTGTTATTTGTCTCCTTTTATAGGTTGTTTCAAATCTCTCAAATTTAGTTGAATTTCATAGAATCTATAAATAATAATCTCAATTGTATTATAATTCTAAAAATCTCGAAGATTCTACTTTTTAAGCATTGGCTTACTAAATTTTGCGGGATTTTGAACCCTTTTTGAAGAATACATCTACTAGGCAATGTATCTTTATTATGGAATAAGCTTTACTTGCAGAATAAATTTACCAAGCTAAGGATCATTATTATGGAATAATCTGGAAAAGAATAAAAAAAAATAATTTTTTTATTAATACATAATTGCTAAGAGGTCTTGAAAGTCTTTACTTGAGACTATTTCGTCTATCTGAGATCAGCTTAAGCTATGTTATATATCTGAGACCTTTATCATGTTATACTCGAGACCTTTATGGTAAGAGGAGGCCTCGGAATTAGATTCTAAACTCGAGGTCTTTTATTTGACCTGAAGGGGTCCCGACCCTCGTTATACTTGAGGTTCTTATTATTCTTTGAATAATGTTTCTTGAATCGAGTTGAGTCTCTGGCCTTTCTTTCATTTTTTATATTACTCTATTTTGGGCCCACATCTTATTAAATTTTTCTTATGTTGTTGACTGCATCCCCAACAGATTATATATCTATTGTGCCCCTTAATTATTTTTCTTCTTCTATATATTTAAGCTAATCATCTATTTATAATAAATATTAATTTATTATATTAGATCAATATGTTATCTTGATATTTTTTATCATCTGAATTGAAGTTTCCCACCACTACAAAAATTTCTGTGATTTATTGCGGATAAAATATCGTGGCTGTGAATTTGTTGTCATCAATATGAAAATAAAGAGATTGAGTTGAGGTTCCATAAAGCAACAGTTTTCTTGCTAATTGTTACTACAGTTGCTTCACGTTTTATACACACCAAGAATCCTTATATTGTATCAATGGAATGGAATGCATATTTAGTTTTTCACTCTTTATATATTTGATGCCAAGTAAGAGGACAAATATTACAGTTCAATCTTCACTCTTTTCATGGAATATATGTCAAAATTCCTTAATATAAAACACTAACAGATAAATAATGTGATTAATGTTGAAAATAAACCGAGAATAAGTAAAGAAATTCTTAGTATAAAATAATTGCCTTATTAATATGCAAGTCTTTTGTTATTATTCAATATGCACACCCTTTATACAATGATGTTTGAGCGAAGACAAGTTGGTGTTTTATGTTTTGTAGGGTCCGTTTGCTTTTGGTTGATTCCAATTGCGTACGCTTTTAAGGTGTTCATGTCTATGACTTGCACGCCAAACAGTTCCCCATTCTCTTTTTTTTTAATAAATAAAAAATGGGAGTTTTGGCTAAATAAGGAAAACATTTAAAGAAAAATTAAGAGCTTTATTCCACTCAGATCCATATATATATATATATATATGGATTAAACCTAATTATTAGTAATTCCCTGCAAGGCAATATTTTCTGTTAACTTACTTTATAAAACAAACTATTAAATAATCTCTAGAATTGGTGTGCCTGAGCCTGACTGTTAATTATATGTCTTGAAAATCAAATCCCTGAGTTGTATAAAATAATTTACTATTCCCGCAAAATTCATGATTAAAAATTATAATGAAATATTTGCTTTGTTACTAATGTATGATTACTTGGAAGAATAATTGTGAGGCCGCCAAGAAAAGTAGGCTTACCATATAACGAATAATAATAATAATAATAATAATTCAGAAGGAGACAATTAAAGATACAATCAGCGAAAGACAGTTAAATCTTTTCTTTTTATCAAGTCAAGTCTATTAATTCTTCATGACCTGCACTTATTTCCATACACAACGCAACCCTCCTTCAACAATGGCATCATCAACTTTCTTTCACATTAGTTTCTCTGTTTTTGTTTTCTGGCTTTGTTCATCGTTCTCATATGCAGCATATCCCAGCTTATCTTCAACCGCGTACTTGCCAAAACTACAAGCGGAAAAGCTCATAAGAGAGCTCAATCTGTTTCCAAAAACTGCTGTCAATATTGCTGTTGGCGATACTTCAGTTTCTTCTGCTCCAAATAATATTGTTGAGAAGCAATTCAGTTTCAATCCTCTTGGTGATCCTGGGCCTTCTGTTCAGGAATTTGGTCACCATGCTGGATACTACAAGCTTCCTCATACTCGGGCTGCAAGGTAACCTCAACCTGTCTGTAAATTTCTTTATATCAAATTTTCATTATTTTTTCTGTTGGGTATAAAGGGCTAATCATGATTGAAGGGACAAGATATTTTTCAGTGATAATGTGGGGTTGTTTTGTTTGAATGTTGAACTTTGTCTTAAGTGAAGTAAAGAAAAAAAGAAGGCTGCAAAAGGTTAACAATTTGGCCTGCATAAAATTCCTGGCTTTATTTATCACATGTGTCAATGAATCTTGAATATCTTTGTTTAAATAATATACATGTATTTTCCGATCTTTTCTTCTAAGTTGCATGAAGAATTTGATGGAATGGCAATGCATATCCCTCCTATATTCCACAACATGTATCTTGCTTTCTATAAATTTTCCTTCAAACAAATCCTGAATTATTTTCGAACTCAGAGCTTCTTTAATGCCAAATGATTAAAATTTTGATGCTTCATCTCTGTTAATTCTTCAAAGCAATGAGACATATCTCATGAACAGAAACAGAGTCGCATGCATAATTTTGATTGAATATCTGTTTTTGCTGTCACGTATGATGTAGATACTCATACAATTAATGCCGCCATATTATTAATGCTGTTTCAAGATGGAATTCCTCGTGATCGAGTGGAATATTAATGGAACTATTTTCCCAAAATCATACATAGTTTGTGCTCTTTTTGCAAGCTAATTACATTTTTACAGCAGAGGTATAACTGATTTTTTTTTTCTTTGAAAAAAAAAATTAATTTGCAGGATGTTCTACTTTTTCTTTGAATCACGAAAGAGCAAGAATGAACCGGTTGTTATATGGCTGACTGGAGGACCAGGATGTAGCAGTGAACTAGCATTGTTTTATGAAAATGGTCCTTTCCAGATTGCAAACAACATGTCCCTCTTCTGGAATGATTATGGCTGGGACAAGGTCTCAATCTTAATCTAGTGTTTATCAAATATTTTAATTTACTAAATTTGAAACTTTGACACTATTCTCATTTTAGATTTAAATAGGAAATTAATAGCTTGTATAATGTACAGAAAGTATCCTTACAAGAAACTCAAGGTCATGTTGTATACTAGTTCATTTTCCTTGCTTTAAAACAAGGTACAAGTTTTCGACTGTTGTTTTGCGTTAGCTTTTCAAAGAATCAATTGAAGATAAACTTTTCTTTTCCCACAGAAGCGATCGGTGACTGTGAGTGCAAATTTTATCATGAGTTTGATCCTAATCTTTTGATTATAACTCTCAATTCCTGTGTTTGGCAGGTATCAAACCTTCTGTTTGTCGACCAGCCAACTGGAACAGGTTTCAGCTACACCTCAGACAAGGACGACATTCGTCATGATGAAGAGGGTGTTAGCAACGATTTGTATGACTTCTTGCAGGTTCATTTCTTCTCCCAATCTAAAAGTGCATGACAAAAGAGTTATTAAATTGATTGGGATGTTCAAGATTTGTGAATGTAGTAAATCAAAGCTTAAGAACTCACCACCCAATTAACTAGTTACTGTTTGATGTTAGGCATTCTTCGCAGAGCATCCTCAGTATGCTAAAAATGACTTTTACATAACTGGAGAATCGTATGCTGGGCATTACATTCCTGCTTTTGCTGCTCGGGTTCACAAAGGAAACAAAGCAAAGGAGGGAATTCTTATTAATATGAAGGTATATTCCAAACTTAAATTAGTTGATTCATCTTGCCTTTTGGAAGTTAGGTTAGCTCTTAACTCTAATTGGTTGAACAGGGTTTTGCCATTGGTAATGGCTTAACTGATCCTGCAATCCAGTACAAAGCATACACAGAATATGCTTTGAATATGAGATTAATCAAGCAAACCGATTACGACAGTATCAACAAGTTGATGCCACCGTGTGAACAGGCAATTAAAACTTGTGGTAATACTTGTTAATCTATAAAAGTTCAGTTTGAATCCATTTTCGAACTTACCATATTTCTCTAATTAGTAATTCACATTGAAATTGAAATACCATGTCAGAGTCTGATGGTGGAGGCGCTTGTTATGATTCATATGTTGTTTGCAACAACATATTTAACAGGATCATGAAGATTGCAGGTGATATAAATGTAAGAACTAAGAAAAAACCAAATAAATAATATGCTAAGTATTTTTCTTCAGAGCCTTATCTTAGGAAGAAACAGAAGCATTTCAACTTTATTGAAAATTTTAATACCATCAATCTGCAGTACTATGATATTAGAAAGAAATGTGAGGGGGATTTGTGCTATGACTTCTCAAACATGGAGACATTCTTGAACCAGAAATCGGTTAAGGATGCCCTAGGGGTCGGGAACATAGACTTTGTTTCGTGCAGTAGTACAGTATACTATGCCATGTTGATGGATTGGATGAGGAATCTTGAAGTTGGAATTCCAGCTCTTCTTGAGGATGGCATAAGTGTGCTTATATATGCTGGGGAATATGACCTTATATGCAACTGGCTTGGTAAGTCTAAAGCCCCTTGGTTCACTTATATCTATTCAATGTAACAATAGTCTTAAGTGTATTTTGATGATATCCACAGGAAATTCAAACTGGGTTCATGCCATGAAATGGTCTGGCCAAAAAGAGTTTGGAGCAGCTCCAACTATTCCATTCACAGTTGATGGTGCAGAAGCAGGACAAAAGAAAAGCCATGGACCTCTCACTTTCCTCAAGGTCTCTTTCTTTTTCTTGTCTCTCTTTTGATAATATGTATTTGTGTGTGTATGCAATGCACATGCTTTCTAACTTTGTAATACTTATTGTATATGAAAACAAGCAGGTTCATGATGCTGGTCACATGGTTCCCATGGATCAACCCAAAGCTTCACTACAAATGCTTCAGAGCTGGATGCAAGGAAAACTCGCCATGACACAGACTAAAGGAAAGATTTCTACCAAGTGAAATTCTCAACCTAACTGGTCTTTTCCTTTCGAGCTTTAACAACAGTGTCTTACATACATGGTTATCACAAGTCCAGTCTGGGCAAGAATTTTTCTGCAATAGTTGTCATCTGCTGAACTAAACATGTTTGCTTTCAACAATTCTAAGATTCTTGACTGGAATTGGATATTAAAGAATTATTCATACCAATCAATTCATAAAATTTCAATAGTTTTTATGTGCCTTCGGTGTGCTCAATTTACATGTAAATTTTCTTTCTTGTGGAGTAAATAACTATCAGACTGCACAATGGACCTATAATAATCAGTGGTCTTACTCAAACTTTTAGTGACATTAAGTAACTAAAACATTTTTAAATTAGGGATTTCCAGCATCCTGTTACCACCATTGTCTTTAACCTCAAGCAAAATAGTAGATCCTCTAAAAGATGTAACTTTATTCCTGATATCAAACAATTTTTCTCCCTCCACGTTTCCTGGAATGCCTACAGCAATTTAAAATACAACTAAAAACAAAAATCAACACACCTTGCATGTGATAGTTATGAAGAATCCATTTCATCAGCTACAGCCAATGATATTGTTCAACTTCTACTTGTCAGCATTCACATCTTAATCTTAAATACTCATTTCAATAGACATAATCTGTATCCAGAGTTTGCTTACATTCTTTATATAAATATTATATGAAATTTTTTCTATAACGGATAACAACCAACAAAGAATTTTACAAAAATACTTTAATAGTCCACTGATCTATTCAATATTTGAAAACAGCAATCAAGAACTAACTCTTACCCCATACTTCTGCATCTCAATTACTGGCCTGATATTTGAACTCGAAGGAACAACTGTTGCTACACGCAAATGTTGTGCGTAACCATTCTTTGGTTTGTTAATTGTCATTTTGAACATCTCTCCCAGCAGCACTTTACTGGCTGTCATGGCTGCATAAGAAACTTCCAGTTGGAAAGTGAGAATCAAAACTATAGTAGGGCAACTGGGGAAAGTCATATTCTCAAATTGAAGCACTCGAACATGTAGAGATTAGATAACAAACTTCATAAAAGAACGACTCCAATACGGAACTGAGCATTACATCAGAAATGGCTATATAATAATATAGAAGTGTAACGCCAGTCACCAGACGACATTTCCTGTAAAAAATTCCCTTACCCTATGTTTGATTCTTGAAAACATGAAAGATTTCTAACTAGTCTTTATCTTGATGGTTCAATGGATCAAAAATTATATATCCAAAAATATGAAGGTTTTATCTTTTTCTTTCCACTGAGTGAAATAAAGATCACCAGTCTGGGCCTTGGAAATTTGACAACTAATCTTTCACTACAAAGATCAAAAGTTCAAGGTTTGCTAGTGGATAGAAATCAATGATTTTTTTTTTTAAAAGAGAGATTATGAATAAATTCTATCATTTTTTTTTCTCCTTCCTAAGTTTTGAAACTGATTCTCATGTAAATACGATCTTCAATATTTTAGTTCTACATTCTGTCCATAATCACAGAAGAAGTGCCAAAAATAAATAAATAAATAAAATTTACCAGTAAAAGGTGAATCCCGGAAAACTCCAAAAAGTAGTCAGCAGAGCAACCAAACAAAACCATAGCAGCCATATCAAAACATATCACCACCTTAACTTTTGTGTCTGTTGCTACAGAGATCTGCCAAAAAATAATCATCCCGTTGTTAGGACAGCGAAATCTCTCCCCAAGAAAGAGGAAGGGTGGCTTACAAGGAGGCGAAAGAGGCATTTGGAAGAGGAGACAGAATTGTTGAAGTTAAACAGAGAAGATGGGTTGTCTGGGAGAGTCCTCTCACAGAATGAGCAAATTCTGTAACAGAAATTCGTGTGGTCCATGCCTACCACTGTGCACATTACTGTTGTTGGTTTATCACCGTCCATCGTCTGCTCTCCGGAGACCAGAGTTTCGTTCTCGGTTCTCTCGCTGTTTTAAAGTTTGCGCGGTACTGAAAATGACCCCAACTCAACTCAAGCCCGACACTACAATCGGAGTCTGGGGAATATTACTGCATGCGTTGACTACAATTAACAAGCTGCATCAATGCAGATAAACCAAATGCCAATTTAAATTACAATTTGGACGTTCAATGCTATATAATTTTTTTTCTAATTGACTTCCACTACAACAGATTCTTCAATTTTTACTTCCTCACCATTAGGACACTAAACCTAAACCAAACGTTATAATCACCCATCTCAAAGTGCGTGCAAAATTTCACCAAGGATACAACGAAGGCCATCTTGCTTCCATGTTTTCCAAGAGGTAACTGATAACAAAAGACATTACCTTGTCAATTACCGCCCTCAAAAGAAATCAAATCACAGAGACCAGAAGAAAATAAATGTTACCTTGTCCTAAAAAAAAATATTATGGCCAACAAAAATATAGACAAAACGGACAAAAAATGGCAACAGAAAAGCATCCAACAAAAGGCGTAGGCTCTAAGCTTGGTTAAGTTTGAGAAGCTTGACCGTCTCTCAGGTGATATCTGAGTCACCATGGCCAAACTGCCCATAGGCAGCAGTCTTCTGATACCTGAAATTGCCTCCTCGCTTGTGATCAAGATTGACTGCAATCATCCCTGGCCTGAAGTCAAAGTTCTCTTAACAAAAGCCAGTATGTCCCTATCTAGAATCTTTCTAGTTTTGTAAGTGTCCACAAACACAGACATCGGTTCTGCCACACCAATCGCATGAGACCTGCACAATACAGCGTCGGGCAAGCCCAGAAGCCACCACACTCTTTGCAGCTTAAGCACCACTGCAATCCACCTTTGTGGGATCCTAGGCTGAGAAGTACCACCACCATGAGCACCCCAACCACCATAAGTGTCAACGATTATCTCCCTACCAGTAAGCCCTGCATCCCTGTGTGGCCAGCCAATGACAAAACGACCCAATGGGTTGGGGTGGAAGATTGTCTTGTCATCAAGGTAATTAGCTGGAATCACTGCTTTAATCACATGCTCCCTCAGGCCCTCAGCAATCTGCTCATTGGTGACAGCTTCATCATTCTGAGTTGAAATAAGTACAGTGTGGACCCTATGTGGGACTGTCCCATGGATCCACCTTCGTCCCGGTACTCAACAGTCGGTTTTCCAATCAGACCTCGGCTAGAAAAACCTAAGTTTAGAATTTAAAACAACTAGGGGATGAAAAGTGTTAATTACGTAGAAACTCTACCAATTAACAAATTAAATTATGTAGAAATTTGTTAAATCTAGTGTAATCAATCTAAGAGATTTTGAATCAAAATAACGCAATAACAAATCAAGTCTTCAAACAATAAAGCAATAAATAAAATAGACAAAGCGATTTGTTATCGAAGAAACCTGTGAAAATTTTTTCACAGGATAAAAACTTTTTAATTCAAGAGTCACCTAAAATTCCATCGGAGAAAAAAAGACTTACTATTGGTGATTTTTTTATAATAACTTTTAAAGTCACTCAATGAATGTCACAGTCTGACCAATCACGTTGTTCAAAATTTTAAAACTTTTTCGCTGAAGAAATTTTATGAAAGATACGTTCAGAAGATCGAAACTGTAGCCACCAACATCTCATAGAACTTTGAAAGCTTTAAAATTGAATTTTAGAGTGAGAAAGAATGGTGAAAGCTCTTTAGTGGAACTATTGATATAGCAAAAATCTTTTTTGTGATTTCTATGTATCAGTAACGATCTTCTTCTTCTACTCAACCGGTAACCACAATTAACAGTTATGAAGTAAAATAAAAATCCTCTAATACTTAAATTAAAGTTTTACATTTTAATATGAGAGAAAAAGAGAGCTAAAGAGAATATAAGCGTCTTTTAACAGAGTGTTACCATCATGCGTACTTGGTAGTCATTAACCTGCTCTTGTAGGTGTGAGTTTTTCAAGCTTGATAGAATTCTATCAAATCTAGAAATAATAATTTCTGTAGTATTTTAATTCCAAGAATCACGGGAATTCTATTTTGTAAGCATCGACTTTTCCAAATTTGTGGAATTGTATCCCTAGGATTCTTATTATGTAAGAAGCTTAATTTGGCAAGAATCCTTATTACATCATAATCCAGGAGAATTTAAGAAGGAAACGAATCCTTCACAAATACGTAACTATAGTAAGGTATCGAGAGTCGTTATTTGAGATGAGCTCAAATGTTGCATGTCTTTATAAGCTGTGACCGAAACCTTTATAAGCTGTGGTTGAGACCTATATAAACTATAGCTGAAACACTTGTAAGCTATGAATGAGACCATTGTTTGTTATGGTCGAGACCCTTATAGTTATGGCCGAAACCTTTATAAGGTAGTCTCGGAATGAAATTCTGACCGAAATCTTTGACATTACCTTAAGAAATCTTGGCTCTTACTTCCCCTAAGGTCTTTATTATCTCTTAGATATTTCTTCTTAGATCAAGCCAGGCCTTGGGATATTTCTCTATTCTTCATGGAGCTATGTTCTAGGCCCATGGCTCATTGGGTTTCATTTAGGTTTTGAATTATATCCCCAATATCAAGCCCCCTAGTTTTAGTCAAATAATAATTATAGCCCCCTAGTTTTAGTCAAATAATAATTATTTAGCAAAAACTAAAAAGTTGTGATTTGAAAAAATGTGCCCATACATAAATTTTTAATGCTAACTCAAAATTTGCTAGCCTTTATCCATGTGACAACTTTCAATTGGCTTATCGGATAACATTATTTTGAGCCCCAAAGAAGCTAGTGCAGAACCCTCTTTATGTGCTAAGGCAGTTGGCAAAGGGTAAAAAGATTGCGAGTGTCTCTCAGCCCCTGAGGTTGAGACTAGGCCTTTAGCCCTTAGGAACATGGCTGAGACATTTGCTCTCCAATATGTTGTTATCATCGACCTCTACTAAAGGAGATGAAGCTCGAGATGACTTGCCATCTCTTCTTGCCCTTAAGACGGATAAGGGAAAATGCAAAAAGAAGGTTATTGCAGTGGATGAAGATGATGGGCCGAGATAAAAAGAAAAGGATGTCGGCTCGAAAAAAATAGTAGTAACGTCATCACATCTCATCTTCTCTTAGATAATCTTCCTAAAAACAAAAGAAAGTTCTTCGCCCACTTCCTTCCATGCATCAACCATTAGGTGGAGGAGATCTCTCTCGCATACTTTGGCGGCTGCTATGCCTTAGGGGATTTTGAACTACCTTCTGAGATGCCCGAGGTGAGTAAGGTGATCCTCATTCTACTTTTTAGGAAATGAAATATTATTGGTCTTTGCTAACATCTTATTATTTGCATAATCTGCTCAGATGCAATATGCCGCTATAGTCTGTCGAGATGCTATTGATGTTGTCTTCAAGGGTCTAGTGGCTTCAGAGATTGTCAGGTTAGGGTAAAAGGCTGAGGAAGCGAAGAGGAACTTGGCCATGGTGCAAACTCAGCTCGAGGCTGAGAATGAGAAGTGGGCTCGAGAGATAAAATAGCTTCAAGTCAGAATGACTACTGCATAAATCTTCCCATGCGGAATTCAGCAGGAGAATAAGCACCTTTGAATATGATCTAAATGAGTCCAGGGCGGAATGTTAGAGGCTTTGCCAAAGCTGAGAAGAAGAGGTTTATATTCCTATGAGATATTCCAAGGTTGGTATCTAGACTTGAATTTGACTTGGCTATATGAGACTTTGTGACATGCGCATCCACCCCCTGGTAAAAACTCCTCGGAAAGCATCTGCTTTAAAGGAGCCTCCTCATAACTTCGAGATTCCACATGTTCCTTTTGCTAATCAGACTAATGCTCCAACTAACCCACCAATCTCCTCGGCTGACCCGAGAAACTTGAATTGTATGGCCTTTTTTGTTGTTCCTTTTAATTTTTCACACTCGGCACTTTGCATATTTTATAGAACCCAACTTTTGTTTGAGAATGCTCTAAAAGACCTGAACTGAACTGAACTGGGAGCATGAAATTTATGTTACTAAAATCAATCTTCTAGTATTCTCTTTTTGGAGATTGTATTTTTAAGCAAGAACCATATTGACTACTGATATGTCTTAACTTCCAAGCTTTAATGAATTTTGAATATTATTATCCTGACTAGAATTTTTCCGTTGCAATATTCTGGAAACTATTTCATTGAGGTCATACACAGGGCTTGTTCGAGCTATAGACCATATTATTCCAGAGATATATGATAAGTTGACATCTGAGAACCGTGTCACCCATAATTGGGCTTCGGGAGGAGATTACCTCAAGACATTTGAAAGTAGTCATCTGAGAATCTCTTTTGCTCTTATGCTCTCTGAGACCGTACTCAAAGCTTATTTGAGCTGATGATACTATTACTTCAAGATAAATAATAAGCTAACGTTTGAGAACCGTGTCACCCATTTGTGGGCTTTGGAAAAAGATTATTCCGAGAGTTTTTAAGAGTAGTCATCCAAGAACCTCTTTTGCTCTTATGCTCTATGAGACCATACTCAAGGCTTGTGTGAGCTAAGGATACTATTATCTTGGGATAAATAATAAGCTGATGTTGGAAACAGTGTCACCTATTTGTGGATTTCGGGAGGAGATTACCCCGAGACTTTTTAAAATAGTCTCCGAGAACCTCTTTTGCTCTTATACTCTCTAAGACTATACTCAGAGCTTATTTGAGCTGATGATACTATTACTTCGGGATAAATGATAAGTTGACGTCTAGGAACCATGTCACCCATTTATGGGTTTCGGGAGGAGATTACCCCAAGGCGTTTGAAATTAGTTCTCAGAGAACCTCTTTTGCTCTTATGCTTTCTAAGACTGTACTTAGAGCTTATTTGAGCTGAATATACTATTACCTCAGGATAAATGATAAGTTAATGTTTGGGAACCATATCACTCATTTATGGGCTTTGGAAGGAGATTACCCCTAAACCTTTTAAAAGTAGTCATCCGAGAACCTCTTTTGCTCATGCTCTATGTGGTCACATACAAAGTTTATTTGAGCTGAGGATACTATTACATCGAAATAAATGATAAGCTAATGTCTGGCAACCGTATCACCCATTTGTAGACTTTGGGAAGAGATTACCCTGAGACGTCTTGAGATAGGCCTCGGGAACTATATCACCTAGATTCGGGTTTTTGAAAAATATTATTCCGAGATAAATAAGAGATAAGCCTCGAGAACCATATTACCTAGATTCAAGTTTTTGATAATGTTACCCCGAGGTGAATAAGAGATAGTCCTCGGGAACTATATCACCCAAATTCAGGCTTATGAATAATATTACCCATATGAAAAGAAGAGATAGGTCTCAGGAACCATACCATCCAGATTTGGGTTTTTAGATAATATTACTTTGAGGTGAGTAAGAGATAGACCTGGGGAACCATGTCACCCAGATTTGGGCTTTTGGATAATATTACTCCAAGGTAAATAAGAGATAGGCCTCGAGAACCATGTCACCCATATTCGGGCTTTTGAATAATATTATCTCGAGGAGAATAAGAGATAAGTCTTAGGAACCATACCACCCAAATTCAAAATTTTGGATAGTATTACCCTAATGAGAATAAGAGATAGGCCTCGAGAATCATACCACCCAGATTCGGGCTTTTGGATAATATTACTATAAGGTAAATAAAATATTGGCCTTGGGAACTATACCACCCAGATTTAGGTTTTGGATAATATTAAGGTAAATAAGTGATAGGCCTCGAGAACCATATCACCCAGATTCAAGCTTATAGATAATATTACCCTGAGGAGAATAAGAGATATAGTCCCCGGGAACGATACCACCCAGATTCGAATTTTTGGATAATCCCGAGGTGAATAAGAGATAGACCTCAGTTTTTGAATAATCCCAAGGTGAATAAGAAATAGGCTTCGGGAACCATATCACTTAAATTCAGGCTTATGGATAATATTACCTAGAAGAGAATAAGAGATATAGGCCTTCAAAACCATACCACCCAGATTCGGATTTTCGGATAACCCCGGGGTGAATAAGAGATAGGCCTCGAAAACCATATCACCTAGATTCAAGCTTATAGGTAATATTAACCTGAGGAGAATAAGAGATATAGGCTTCGAAAACTATATCACCTAGATTCAGGCTTATAAATAATATTATCCTGAGAAGAATAAAAGATAGGTCTTGGCAACCATACCACTCAGATTCGGATTTTTGGATAATATTACCCCGAGGCGTATGAGAAATAGACATCTAGAAACTAAGTCACCCTTACTTGGATTTTGAGATGATATTACCAGAGATGTTTGAGATGTAGATTTTTGGAGACCACATTATCCTTTTATGTCCTAAGCTTAAGCCTCAGACTCTTTCAAATCGTAGGTGATATTGTCCCACACTTTATGTTTTTTTACCCCTTAATTGAGGAGCAATTGGAAACTTTTCTTTTTCTTTTCTCCACAGCAGTATACCCATTCCTGATGATATTTTATTGAAGACTGGTTTCGTAATTCTTAGTATATAAGACACTTGAAATACTGTTTTCCACGACTTATGCTAGTATGAGCTTGAAACTCTTTCTTTTTCTTTTTTTTTTCTATTATTATTATTAGTTAGTTGCTTAATCAACCATGCAATTTCGGTGACTCCTGGGTTGGAGGAATTTTGATAGGGAGATGAAGCCTCTGAACCGTGGTTTGCGCCCTCTAAGGGTAGTGGTTGATTATCATCGTTTTGGTTAACCATTGTTATCTTCTCAAGGGGTTTGTCATGGAAATTTTCTCTTGTCCTTGTTCAATTTCTTGTTGCATAAGTTCGCGTAGTTACCATGATCTTTTTTTTTATGACTTTTTGTTCAAATTCCCATAGACGGCATGAGATGTTGATCTAACAAAAATTCCTTTTGTGGATCCTATGCACCAGCAATGATCTTCCTCTTCTTCTACTCGACCTGCAACCACAATTAACAGCTATGGGAGTAAAAAGTCAGGATTTTACTTTTTAATATGAGATAGAAAGATAGCTAAGGAGAATATAAACTTCTTCTAACAGAGTGTTATCATCATGTGTACCTAGTAGCTATTAGCCTCATTTTATAGGTGTGAGTCTCTCAAACTTGGTAGAATTTTATCAAATCTAGAAATAATAAACCCAATAGTATTTTAATTCTAAGAATCATGAAAATTCTATTTTGTAAGTATTGGCTTTCCGAAATTTGTGGGACTGTATCCCTAGGATTCTTATTATGTAAGAAGCTTAATTTGGTAAAAATATTTATTACAGAATAATCCAGCAGAATTTGGGAAGGAAATGAATCCTTCACAGATATGTAACTGTAGTGAGGTATCAGGAGTCCTTATTTTGAGACCCCTTTATCTATCTGAGATGAGCTCAGCTGTTGCATGTCTTTATAAGTTATGGTTGAAACCTTTAAAAGTTGTGGTCGAAACCTTTATAAGCTGTAGCTGAGACCTTTGTAAGTTTTGGCCGAGACCTTTATAAGTTGTCCTCGGAATGAGATTCTGACCCAAGATCTTTGACATAACCTTAAGAGATCTCGGCTCTTCCTACCTCTGAGGTCCTTGTTATCCCCTAAATATTTCTTCTTAGATCGGGCTAGGATTCAGGATATTCCTCTATTTTTCATGGAGCTATGTTCTGGGTCCATAACTCATTGGGCTTCCCTTAAACTTTGAATTATATCCCCAACAGAAATAATCAAGCAAATATCATTAGCTAGAATCTGATTTATGTTCTCATAAGAGTAAATAAGGTAAAAGGGCTCTCAAATACTCAAAAGACTTAAATCACTGCACAAGGATCTCAAAAAACCTTAAATAGTCATCACACCCCTAAATAAAAAATCGCGTCTTTTTATATTTCGTAACAGGCCACTCGAGCAACAAGTTAGCGCCAAGCTTCTGGAAACAATCGCCGAATTAAGCTCGAGCACCAGGTTGGCGCGAGAAGAACTTTGGCCACTCGAGCCATAACTAGACACAAGGTTGGCCACAGGCTTGTCTTTTAGGTTTCTTGACTTCACTTTTTTTTATTTAAACACATTTGATATAAGAATCAATTATAGTTACCTTAAGGAGTTTAAACAAGGAATGAGTCAACCTAACATTTCTAACAAACTCCTCTTTTGATCATTTTATGACAAAACATAAAAATAACTTATTCAAATCAAATTAATCACAAAACTTCGTCAACTACGACAAAAGAAACTGTTTACAAATAAAATATTTCTAAAAGGATGACATAAAAACTAGAAGCCAAGTACCATTGTTTTCCAAGAAATGTTAATTAAACATGTTACCTGCAACAAAAACAACTCATAGCACTATGTGAAATGCAGGGGAATTATAAACAAATATGACGGTAAAGATGTATAAATGTAAGTCAATAATCAATATAAAACTACATTAATATAACTTTAATGTAACAAATTATATCATCTATATATAGCACAACCATCAAAATAAAAATTCTGCCATAATGAAATGAACATAAAAAAAATACATCATATCTAACTTTCATCCAATCAAACTCTTACTAAACTGTTCCCCTTTTTGTCACAGAAGGACAAAAGGAGTAACAAACAAAACTAATTACCAGTGACATTATTAGAGCCATGCTCAAAAACCTTAGTTCGAGCATCAGAAGGATCCATAACAACACTCGTAAGTGGGTGAACTTAGGAATTAACCCAACCAAGTACAAATAGATGATCACACAACTTCGAAACGATGAACTCAACATTATTATCTTCACTAGTCTCAAAATCATTCAAAACGCCACCATCTCGACAACGCATCTCAGAGAGTATAGTATGGATCTTGCTCGTTCGGCTCTGAGCAGAACAAACATAAACCTCCACAAAGGTTTGGCAGGAACATAGCTGAAGATATATGCAAGACATTCGATGTAGTTTAGACATCATGGTAGACATGAAAGATGTTAGAGGTTGGATCTTAAATAGAAGTGATGCCATTGAAGCTGCTAAAGAATCTAAAGTAGCACTAGAAGAAGATGACAAGGAAGAAGAAGAAGAAAAGGACGTAAGAAAAGGAGACATAGAGGCAGTAGCAGTAGAAGAAATAGCTGGAGCAGATCGAGAGGAAAAAGCAAGATGAGAATGACTCATTTAAAGTACGAGAAGCAATAGGCTGAGAAAGCCACATCAAGTTAGATGCAAAAGAAGGAAAAACAAAACCAATACCCTGAAGAATCGGGGTAATGGTACATAGGAAAGGCAGAACAAGGAATCGACTGGTCCCATGAAACGTTTGAATAATGATATGACAGATATGAGTAGGAAAATTGATAGATATGCTCTATAATAGAGCATAGAGTCGTGTGAGAGGAATACTCGAGCGATGATTGGTTAGAAACAAATTAGTACACATGATCCTTATAAGGATTTATGTGTCCTGTAGAAAACCTGCAGTAGACAGGCTTTGACTGTCATAAACAAATAGCCTACCAAGCATAGTAGTAGCAATATCAACCAAAGAAGGTTGCTTAGTTCCCAAAAAATGATACCACGGATTAGTAACTAGAGGAATGTTGAGCTGTGAGGCTACAACATCAAAAGAACTAAAAATGATACTCTCCGAAGATCCACATCATGGATGTTGGAGTAAAACTTTTAAATGACCTCCTTAAAGGGTTGTAAGAACCCTCTAAGCATTAGGCCCCAATAACAAGTCTCTAAGAGAAATGGTACCTGGGTATGATCTACAAGAGCAAGTAGTTCCACCTCGCATTTCAAAAGAATGGCAACGAAGAAGAACTGATCTTTTTATAGCTCTTGAGCACTGATATGTAGGAACCTAGATGACTCAACAAAACAACGAGGTCATTTCTTCTAAAGAACTGAGTTCTTAGGCATTTGAGCAAAGCCACAAACAATAAGCAATATTGTAGAACATATTGATTCTCGAAGATAAAGTAGCCTAAAATTTTAATAAAAAGAAATTTTTAAAAAAACCCTAAAAACTGAAACAACACTTGTTATGTTGTTGATAAGGAGAAGAAATGCATGAAACAAAAAAAAATGGAAAGTGATTACTATGATTGGAGAAATATTGAGAAAAATAGATAAATAAAAATATAAAATATAAAAAATATGTATTCAGCCTGAGCGCTGGCGGGACACTAGATGCGTGCATAGCAAAAACTGCTCAAGCGCCGACTAGACGCTAACTAGGCTTAAAGGTTAACAGAGACAAAAATTCGACTAAAAACAAAAACACTCCTTATAATCACCAATTTCAGCGACGAACCTCTAACAAACTAGAACTAAACATGAAATCTAAGCAAAGCAACACATCCATGTCTATACAATGCGAAAATCAACAAAAATCAAACTTTAGATCTAAAAAACATAGAACTAGAAAATGGATATATCAAGGGAAGAAGAAGAATACACATACCTTATAGAAAGTGACGAAACAAGTATATCTTAGTGAAGAAGGGTTGGAAGTAAGAAAGGGATGAGAAATTTAGTGAGAGAATGCAGTGTCAACTGTATCGAGTAGAGAGACAAAAGAAAATTTAAGTTTTAAATTATTGCCTCGCTCGAGCGGCAACTCAACGCTAACTTAGCATTGAAAAACTGCCAAGAGCATGCTCGAGTCCTGGGTCAATGCGAAATATTGTTCCCTTTTTTTATATCTTCACAAAAAATATATATATATATATATATATATTAAAAACTAAGGCAACAAAGAGCACCCAATTGCACACACATATATTGAGTACAATATTTAACTCAATGTTATACATTGTACTCAACACAGATGCAATGAGTATAGTAATGAAGAAATAGACACTGCAAAAAATCAGAGTATTCATAATCCACAAAACAAAACTGAAAGCACCATGAAAGAATAGTTAGCTTAAAGTCTTAAGTTTATGAAATCAATTAAGTTATATGAAACCATTTGTAGAAGTGAATAAGATGAATGAAAGTCAAACCCAATGCCACTAGGATCTATGGATCATTCAAACTATTCATAACTTTTCACTAACTTTCTTTTTTTTTTTTAATTTGCACTTGTACCATTTGTAAAAAACTTTGTGCATGGATGTATTTTACAAGGGGAATACTAAAAATGATAGAGGTACACTAGTCAAAGGTCATTCCAAGCAACTTTGTTACATGTATTCAACTTACGGTTGCTCATCGATGCCTTATATATGAGACCAAACTACACTATTCTTTTTTAGTTTATTAACAATTTGATTATATCACAAGAGTACTCAAATACTATGTAGAAAAAACTGAACAACCACATACTTATGCAACAATTATTAAGGACAACTATAGGAAAGATTTAACTTTAGCTCACATAAGATACAGGTACAAATCAATAGATCACTCATGAACCAAGAAATGATAGGACAAGCAAACAAATAAAATTGAACCAATGAATACAAAGCACAAGCAAAATGCACCACTCACGTACACACAGATGAATGAACAAGACACTATATTCTCAAGAAATGACACACATGCCAACAATATTCTTAAGTGACTAAAACTTGAGCGCATCTAATGGTTTGGTAAAATAGTTAGTTAGTTAATTGTCAATAGGCACACATTATAGAAGTATCACTTTAGACTCAACAAATTCACAAATAAGATGATACTTAATATCAATGTGCTTAGTTCGTGAATGTTGAACAGGATTTTTGAAAATATTGATGGCACTGGTGTTGTTACAATAAACAATCATAGTATCTTGAGAGATACTATAATCACTTAACATTTGCTTCATCCAAAGCAACTGTGTGCAACAAATTACCAATAGCAACATAATATGCTTCCACAATAGATAGAGATATGGATATTTCTTTTTTACTTATCCATGAGGTAAGGTTAGTACCAACATAAAAGCAGTTACATGAAGTGCTTTTTCTATCATCAACATTATTTACCCAATCAACATTAGAATATTCAACAAGATTAGTAGATGATCTCTATTACATCAAATATCATATTTAACAGTTCCATTAATATATCATATGATATGCTTGGCAGCATTTAGATGAGACTATTTTAGACACACTTGAAACACAAACACTAACACTAAAAGAAATGTCAGATCTACTAGCAATGAGGTAAAGTAAACTCTTCATCATATTTCTATAAAGTGTTTGATTGACTTATTTTCCAGAGTTATCACTGCTCAACTTGATACTAATACTAATGAGAGTTGTTGTATAGTTTTTGTTATCAAGTTCAAAATGTTTAACTAAACTTTTAGCATATTTAGATTGGAATATAAACATCCCATCTTTAAATTGTTTAAACTGTAGACCTAAGAAAAAAGTTAGCTCGCCTACCATACTTATTTAAAATTCGTGTTTCATGACCTTAGCAAATTCAAATTCTAGCGATTCAATGAGATATCTAAACACAATATCATCAACATAGATATGTGCAATAATATTACTCTTGTCTAGCCATCTAATAAATAATGTTCGGCCAACATCTTTACGTGTGAAACTATGATTCACAGATATACGGTTAGTTTATCATACCAAGCTTTAAAAGCTTGTTTCAATCAATACATAGTCTTTTTAGGCCTATACACAAGATCAGGATATTTAGGTTCAATTAATCCATTTGATTGTTCTACATAAGTCGTTTCTTGTAAAATCTTATTAAAAAAGGCACTCTTAACATCTATTTGATACAATTTAAAGTTTAATCCACATGTTATAGCTAACAAGATTCTAATGGACTCATGTTTTGTAACAGGTGCAAATGTTTTATCAAAATCATTCACTTCTACTTGAATGTATCTTTATGTTACCAATCTAGCCTTATTCCTAATGATCACACTTTTTTAATCAAATTTATTTTTAGAAATTCACTATGTACCTGTAACATTCACATTATCAAGTTTGGGCACTAAATACCACAAGTCATTCATAACAAACTGATTCAACTCATCATGCATAGCATTCACCTAGAATTCATCTTTGAAGGCATCTTCAACCCTTTTTGCTCAATTTGAGACATATAGCTAACACAAGACCAATGATTTAAGACTCTACTACGAAGTCTAATCTCTTCATTTAGATCACCAAGGACATTATCCTTTAGGTGATTTAGTTGACTCTGGTAGAAGATTTTTTGGGTAAGTTTTTCTCACTCTATAAGGAGACCTCAAATGACTCATTAATATCATCTTTAGAAAGTGTTTCTTCATATTCAACTAAATCAACACTTACTGGTTTATATAAACTATCATATATCACAACATAAATAGAATTCATCACACATCTTGTATTATTGTTGAACACGTGATAAATCTTACTCATTGTTAAGTATCCTAAGAAAATTCCCTTATCACTTTTCTTATCAAATTTTCCTAAAGATTCTTTATCTCTTTAGATATAACACTTATTGTCAAACACACAAAAGTATTTAACAGTAGGTTTCTTACCTTTCCATGGTTCATAGGATGACTTATCGGTCTTAGGTCTAAGATATTAATTATATGACAAACAATGTTTACAGCTTCTCCTTAAAAATGTAGAGCTAAATTCTTGCTATGAATCACCATTTTGGATATTTCCTGTATGACTCTGTTCTTTCTCTCAACAATTCTATTTGTTAAGGAGTGATGGTGCATAAAAGTCATGTTTGATTCTCTCATCATCACAAAAAGTCTTAAAACTAGAATTTTCAAACTCTTTTTCATGTCACTCTTAATTCTAGTTATACTGCACTCTTTTTCATTCTGAAGTCTTTTAAACAGGTTTTTGGTTCGTTTAAAAGCTTCTGATTTTTCTCTCAAAAGCTCAATCTATGTAAATCTAGGAAAATCATCAACTATGGCAATGATAAATCTTTTTTCATCGAGACTTTCAGTCATAGTTGGTCTCATCAAGTCCATATGCAACAGTTCTAAAGATCGCTTAGTCATAATTTCATGTGTTTTTTTATGACTTGCCCTGGTTTGTTTACTTACTTGGCATGGTCCATAAATAATTTCTCATTTTGAAAGTTTGGGTAAGTAATCAACTAGATTTTTCCTAGACACTCTAGATAGATCTTTGTAATTTACATGACCTGGCCTCTCATGCCATAATTCTACTAAATTGACTTTGGCACTATTATAGCTAAGAGTTGAGTTCTGGGTAATTTTATAACAGTTATTAGATGTTATTTTACCTTTCATTACCTACTCCCCTTTAGAGTCATAAATGGTGCACATGTCTTTAGTAAACTTCACCTTTAGATTTGTATAATAAAACTTACCAATGCTAAAAAGATTTGCTTTCAGTTCTTCTAATAACTCATTTTCTAGGATAGGCATTCCTGCTATTTCTATATTACCTCTACAACAAATTGAAGTTTGACCCCTATCTCTAAGTCTGATAGTACCAGTAGTGTATTGTCTCCATACATGTGCTTAGAATAACCACTATCTAAGTATCATACCAAGTTATTCTTTGCCTTAAGAGTTACATAAACCACAAAACTCTTATTCCTCTGAATATTCATGGATTGACATTGGGTTATGAATACCTCGGTCAAAGAAACAAGTCTATTATTGATAATCTTACTTTGGTTGGCTAATTAAAACTAGACGAGAAAAACCATCTTGTTCTACCACGGACTTCAGGCCATTTGACACTCTTTTGTTTCTTCTAAACATAAAATAATTAGGTATAATGTGACCTCGTTTGCTACATTCATGACAAACAGGTGATAACTCTATTTTTATAGTATTATTTTATCTATTTAAACTTGAATTTTAACTTATATATTGTTGATTTTTTTTATTAAATAAATTATTACATCTCTTTGTATTTTTCATTTTTCAGAATAAAACTGATGGAAAACAGATATTAATGAATAAATGAGTTTATTCATTATTGATTAAATAAATGTTATTTAATCAAATGGTTTCTTGGTTGACAATAGCACCATATGATGTTACCAAGTGTCAAACATTTTGATTAAATCTATATGACACATGGATGAATTAGAATCAATCATTTAAGTGGAGAATTAGGTGAAGAATTATTCAATTTGGAATTGAATAAATAAAAGGACTTAAATATTAAGTGGAGAATTAAGTGGAGAATGATTGTTGCCATTATTATTTAATTCTTCATTTTCCTCCTTTTTTCCATCTATAAATAATGAGCAATGGGATTGTAATTGGAAATTAATTTTTAATTTTGAATCAAATAAGAGAGAGAGAGAGAGAGAGAGCTTGGAGAGGAAGAGCAAAGTAAAGGAGGAAACTCTACGGCGAAGCTTCAAACCACTAAGTTTTTCCGATCTTTTATTATGTTTTGTTATTTAATATTTGTTGTATTTTATTTTATTATGGAGTAATTTTATTCTTTTAGGGTTATGATGTAACCTAAGTTTGAAGTTCCAACCCTTTATTTAATTTAATTATGGATTTTCTATTTTGGTTGATGCATTCAATATTATTCTTAATG
>JAXCLQ010034819.1:0-24380 GCA_035584115.1 Cedrela odorata | reverse complement strand
TTATATAAAAATAATGCACGACGAAATGGGAAAAGCTAGTAGTAATTCATTAAATGAATGATTGATGTATGTTCATTCAGAATGTATATTGTGGAAGGTAAGTAATCTCATTCCTCGTGACTAGTTCTGTTTGTTTCAAGCTTCATAAATTTTTTTTTGGTCTTGCATTTTGATTTTTGTATTTGACATGTGAAATTAGATGAAGCAAATAACATAAGTAGAATATAAACCTTACATTCATAGATTAATTATATTACATGATGAAAAGAAAGCAAGAGATATAAAAGAACAAGAAAAAGTATTGAATATATAATTCTCTAGTAATTGTTTTAAATTTTTTTTCTAAATGATGTTACTTTGTTAATTGAATATATAGTGAAATGGGGTGATTAGGGATTTGGCTACAATAGATGTATGTATTGTTACATTTCTTAACATAAAACTTGTAACATCTTATGTAAAGGTTAAAGTCTCTCTTATAAAAATTAAACAAATAACATAAAAGATTTAAATTGTAAAACTATTAGTGCAAAAAAATTTTAAAATACGAAAGTAAAATTTAAAATGATTAGTATAAAAGTTAAAAAAAAAGTGATGTAACAATACATGTATGTGTTGTAGTCACACCCAGTGATTAATCATTTTAAAATTTGTAAAAATTTATTAGCAAATCAATCTCATATGGGACATCAAAAGAAGCCTAATGCCCTAAGTTCATGTTTTCATGAATACCACATTATTATTTAAAATGAAACTGGTGATAATTATGTAATATTATTTATTTCAAAATATACAAACAAAATATACTTCTATTTAATAAATTTTAAGACACACTAGTAACGGATTAAAATTGTACCAATTTATGTTTTCGTCGAATTTCAAAATTTTTGTAAAAGCTAGCTCTTTCGAATATGTGTTAAGAGGCTGTGAAGAATGTAGTGGGACTCAAAGTTTTGGACCAAATGGTTGGCATTAAACTGTCAATTCATAAATAAGATGATTTTTTTGGGTTTGCATACGTGCCCAAGTCTTAATGTCTTACACGTTAATCTTCTATTTCGCAGACATCATTTTGAAAAAAAAAAAAAAAAATTGTTCTTGCACGTGTACATTTACCTCAAATTTACCGAATCAATCTTTTGTATGCCCATTATTTATCCGATTTCTGTCACATTATTCTGAAATTACACAATACTTCTGAACCCACATTCAGGAATATACAATCTTATACCAGCAGCCAGCATTCAAAATTCACAACCAAATTTTTCTTACACCAGCGTGACAGAAATATGAGTCCTAGGGTTTATACACTGCCGCTGGAAATATTCGTGGTCGCCTGAATATTATTATCCGGTAACGAAGTTTCAGATGATGAATCAACCTGTGAAAGTTCTCATTTGGATTTTTCATACGACTGCTATCCATGTGTTCCCAAATTCAGGGCAGGGGGTTTCACCTTCGGCAGAATGTTGTTCGATGGTGAAGAACGTTGAAATACCATGCTTGTGCCAGCATCTCAGAAAGGATCTTCAAAACTCTGTCGTGAATAATATGGACTCGATCAATTGGGACAGCATGAAATAACGCATCTGAACTTAATCGTGTTATATAATCAGCAGTTAATTTTGTTCTGAGTAATAAATAATTAAGCTTCTTGATTAAGTGATTATATATCTGTTGTATGATATTCAATTAATTATATTGAATAAAACTAGTAATTACATACATAATTAATATTTTAACTATAAAATAATGGAAATTTTGTTACATGTTAGCGGGCCAAAATTGGTGCATGCTGGGGGCTTGGAGCAGAGGGCTGCTTGGAAACTTGAAGCCACCACATATTTATTTAATTGAAGAATGAAGCCGCAATTGGAAATTGAGTAGGCTATTGGTGGCAATTTTGATTGTCGGCAATCTGTCTATTAGCATTATTGTTCCATTTCTTCCTCCCTTCTCAATTCCTCATAGAGTAATATTAAAATATTCTATTTAAGTATATTTTCTTAAAATTTAAGTGAGAGTTCTACAATTGTACTCTCTTTATTTTTAAGAAGAAGTTGTAATATCATATTTTAGAGTTTTATTTCAATTAATTTAGAGAACTTTTTAATGTAAATTTGTGTATTATTTATTTTCATCTTTGTTATTAACTATTGTGATTATATGATGGGTAAAACCACCTAAATATTATAGAAGGTTAAGCCTCTTATTTACATAACATATTTATTATTGTGATTGTATGATATATAGAGTCACTTAATTATGGAAGGTTAAGCCTCTTATTTACTTAACAATTGCTTATAAATTTCACTTTAAATTACAGATAAAAGTCCACAAGAATCCTAATAGTGGTATCAGAGCTCTAGGTTAATGTAACTTGTTCACGGAGGTAATATTCAAGTAAGTTTCAGTATTTACATATACGTGAAAATAGTGGGTATAATGGTGCAAGTGACATATTTTTATGATAACATACATGTGAAGAAAAATTCTATCAAATGGGCTATAAATTGCTAGGAATTTTCCTGGTGTTCTTTTGCATTCATAGTACACTTACTATTATTCACCGTGAAATAAGAGAACCAGCTTGAGTAGATTGGGACTATAATAACAAAGTTTGAAATTTAAAAATTCAATGGGAGTAATTTCTCATTGTGGACGACGAAAATGAAGGCAATCTTGATAAAAGATAAGTGTTTGGCAGTTATAGAAAATAAAACAGTGAGTTTCATAAATGAAAACAAGTGAAATAAAATGAATAAGGATGGAATGACTAATGTCTACTTGGGATTAGATGACAAGGTGTTATCGAGTATTAAAGAGAAAAAGATGGCAAAAGAGATATGAAATGTCCTCACAAAGTTGTATGAGGCAAAACCACTTCACAATAAAAAAATTTCTTAAGAAAAGACTCTACACTCTTCAGATGTCAAAATTAACGACAGTCATAAAAATAACTCATTATCAACTTGACAACTCAATATTTTCTCAACTCACATCGTTTAGTCATAACATAAAGGTGATGAAGAACCATTAACTATTTAGGAGGCGATGAGTAGCTTGGATACACATAAGTGGAAAACAGTAATACATAAGGAAATTGAAGCTCTTCATAAGAATAAGACTTGAGATCTTATGCCATTACCATATACAAAGAAGGCTATTGGAAACAAATGAGTTTATAAGATCGAGCAACATAGCGATGATCAAGTAGAACTACATTATGCAAGATTAGTGGTCAAAGGGTATACTAAAAAAGGAGGTATTGATTTTAATGAGATATCTTCACCTGTTGTTTAACTCATTACTATCAGAGTAGTCTTAGCTATGTGTGCTATGTTTTTCCTACATATAGACTAGCTAGATGTGAAAATTGCATTTTTCCATGGAGAACTTAAAGAAGAGATTTACACTCTTTAGCCAGAGAGTTTTATAGAAAATAATAAAGAGAAATTGGTTTACGGGTTGACTAAATCTCTATATTATTTCAAGCAGGCGTTGAGGGGTTAGTACTTGAGATTTGATTCCTTCATCATTAACCTTGGATACAATAGACTGAATTCAGACCATTGTACTTATCTCAAAAAGGTCTGGTGATAATGATTTTATCATTTTACTATTGTATGTGGACGACGAGTTGGTAGTAGACCTAACAAAGATCAAGTCCAATAATTGAAGGCATAATTAGCTTGGGAATTTATGAAAGATTTGGGACTAGCAAACAATATTCTAGGGATGTAGATTCACCAAGACATAAAAGTCAAGAATATTTGGCTTTCCTAGAAAAATTATTTAAAGAAAATCTTACAACACTTCAACATACAAGATTATAAGCCAATTTCTACCTCACTTCTTATAAATTACAAATTAACCTTAGTAATATGTCTTTGTAATGTTTAAAGATAATAGAAATGTCTTGAGTACCATATGCATCACCAGTGAGAAGGTTAATGTTCCTCATGATAAATACAATACTAAATATTGCATAAGCAGTAGGAGTAGTTAGTTGATTATGGCAAATCCTGCCAGAGAGCATTGGAATATTGTAAAGAAGATCTTGAGATATATCAAGGGACCTCAGATACCACATATTGTTATGGAGGATCAAAGTTTATTGTCAAATGTTATGTAAATTAGGATTATGCGGGCGATTTTAATAAAAGGAAATCCACTACTAGTTATGTATTTACACTTGCAAAATGAGTTGTGAGCTGAGTTTCAAAATTGCAAACAACATTATCTACAACAAAAACATAATACATGACAACTACATAAGCATACAAAAAAGCAGTATGGAACATAAGGCTTTTGGAAGAACTTAGATATAAATAAGAAAAGATGATTTTGTTTGTAATAGTCATAATGCCTTGCTTATCATACAAACTAGCTTTTTATTCCAGGACAAAACATATAGGTGTTTAATCATTTTCTTCTAGAAGTAATAAATGATGAAAGGATAGACATCCAAAAAGTAAACATCAAAGATAACTTAGTAGATGTTTTGACTAAGCTAGTAATACTGATAAATTCGAATGGTATCAATCCTTTTGTGGCCTTGTAGAAACGTAAGCAGTATGTCATGGTAAGATATAAATGATGATGTAGAGACATGATTAATTCTCAATCAAATCTCTAAGTGGGAGAATGTTGCATATAGGCGGATCAAAATTAATGCATGTAGCAACTTGAAGCAGTGGGTGGCAGCTTGGAAACTCGAAGCCACAACAGATTATTTAATTGAAGATTGAAACTGTAATTGAAAATTGAGTAGGCTATTGGTGGCAATTTTGATTGGTCAATTTGCTAATAAATAAGAGGCATTCTTTCTCTATTTCTCTCAATTCTTCGCAATCCCAGATCATCCTACAACTTCTTAATTTCTCTCAATCCCTCATAGTCCTAAATCATCCTATAACTTGTCAATTTCTCTCAATCCCTAACAATCTCAGATCATCCTATGACTTTTCAATTTCTCTTATAGTAATACTAAACTATTTTATTTTATTGTATTTCTTTAATACTTAATAGAGGGTTCTGCAATCATACTCTCCTTACACTTAAGGAGAAGTTGTATAACCACTTTTTAGAGTGAATTATTCTACTACTTTTGCCAGTAATTTTTTTACCTTAATTAATTTGGTAGGTTTTTTCAAGTAAATCTGTGTTATTTATTTTTATCTTTAGTATTCACTATTGTGATTATATGGTAGATAAAACCACCTTAATATTATGAAATGTTAAATCTCTTATTTATAATTTTTTTTATGTTGATTACTTATATATAAAGTTTTTAGAATGAAAATTAGAAAAATTAATTTAAGTTTAATTTATAATATCCTGTTATTTTTAAATGTTCTTGATCGTAGGATTATCAGCACTAAGACATTGATAAATCCATATTAAATCGGCATATATTATGTTTGCTTTCTTGGAGAAGAAAGGCAACTGATCTCGTAAGCTACTATTGAAAGTGTTTACTTAGTCTAATATATGGATGTTTGTTAGAGAATAAATGCATCGAACTGATGTGTTTGAGAACCTATATGGAGTGTTATCCATGTGTCTATGAGATTTCTTTTAGTTACGATGGTATGACTAATCCTTACCTTGTTTGTGAATTATATATGCTTTGACATTACACCTCCGTCGTTAATAGTGAAATACGCATAGAGTAATGATTAGGCAATATAAGAAACATGCAAAAGCTGTGAGAGATCAATAAAAGATTCACCGCTCTAGATAATATAAAGTCAATATTCCAAGAGGCACCATTTTGACATAAATGATAATATAAATCCATAGCCATAGTGAGTTCTAAAAAGAGTTTCATAAACTTTAAAACTATATTATCAACTTTAGTCGAAAGTTTCAATAACTATTATTTAATTGAGGAGACATTTTCTATACTTTAGAATCTTTGGTAAAATATGTATGAGACGAAAGGATTGTATCATATTGTAATCGTATATGGACTAGGTTTTATTAATTTAGTATTCTTTCTCAATTGAGAGTTATGATGCATTGCTAGATTCCGCTTTTAATTTATGAAAATTAATTTATTAATTAAAGAGTTAATTGATGATAAATTAATTATATTAATTTATTTAGATTTAAAAAGCCTATAACTATCTCCATTGCCAACATAAAAAAGAACCAAATGAGTCACACACTAAAAGATATTGAGGAATTAAAGTTAAATTATGTAAATAAAATATTAAGGACTTAATTTTTAAATTCATAATCTTTAAAAGATTATTTAATAGTTTTGGAAACTGTTAGTAGTTAAATTATAATTATGCGAAGTGTTTGTATTTAATTATAATTATAATTATTTAATTATAGGTTTCTTAATTTGATTAAGATAATATTATTTAATTAATTAGATTAATTAAATAGTATTTAATTTAAAAATATATTACTAAGAAAGTTAGGAATCTATTTAGTGATTTTTTTATTTGAATTAGGATTTGAAAAGTCAAAATATAAAACCTATATAATACTTAATTTTGGCTAAAAAATATATGCCCCAGATTCAATTTTGGCCTAAAAATATAAGATATGATTGACAAGAGTTGTTATGATAAAAGTTGTTAACTTAACAAGTCTATAAGTTACATAAGACGTGACTGGTAACAAGTATCTACCTAATCAAACTTAAATAGAGTGATTAACCCTTGTTGTTATTTTATTTTAAGCAAGCAAGATGGGATTCGAGCTCACAACAAATTTTGTTAAGGAGGGTTGACAAAATTTAAATAAAATAGTGGGAGTAACCATTATATTAAAAGTCCAAATATCTCATAGTTTATATCAATACAATAATTCCAATAAGAATTCTCTACTCTTCACATACGTTTTCAAACAAAACATAAGTAACAAATATATCTCTCTGAACATATTTAATGCTAATAAGTTGATTGGCATTGATACTACAACCTAAAAATTATTTTTAAGCATGTTTTAGAATAAAGTATTCCACTAGAACCTGTCGAAAATGCAACACAAGAGTAATACGATGCTCAGTTGAAGCTTCGTGATGATGATGAGTAGGCATATGTGTGATGCTGAGCATAATGTTATCATAGTTGCAAAAGCAACACAAGTCTATGGATGCTAGCACAATGCATCTCAAGGAGTTGTTTGATGCACTTGCTCGCATCGAAAGATATGAGATACCTAAAACTCACTAATATACTGATCTTGTATTGCAATCACTACTAGAGTCTTATTCTCATAATTGCTTAATATGTTAAGACTTATTTTCTCATAATTAGTAAATATATTAAGGCTTATTGAGAAAGACTTAAAATAACAGAAAAATTATGTGATGTTTATGAGTGTTTCTAAACAGTTTAAGAATAACCCTAAGAAAAGTTCGAAGGTAAGGCTAACACTCATAAGCTTAATGGTGGTGTAAACAAGAAGAAAGATAATGACATGTGTTTCTTTTGTAGCAAGGATATACATTGGAAGAAGAATTGTGCAAAATACTTAGAGGGCTTAAAAAAGAAAAAGTAAAGGGTTACTTCTACCTCTAGTATATTTATGATTGAGGTAAATTTTAATGATAGAAAATCTTCTAGTTGAGTATTAAATACCAATTGTGGCTCTTACATATGTTATAATATGAAGGGCCTCAATGAGAATTGAATACTTTATAAGGATGAAGTGGACTTATGAGTAAAAAAATGAGCAAGAGTTGTTGCTTTAACTGTACAAACTTATTTTCTATCATTAGCGAATATATTAATTCTAGAATTAGAAAATTATTTTTATGTTCTAGTACTTAATAGAAATATTATTTCTTTACCTTGCTTAGACAAAAAAAAAACTTTAATTTTATAATAAATAACAATAGTTGTTCACTATCATATTATGATATTTATTATGATACCGAATATTTGAGTAATGGATTATGTTTTGGAATTAAATAATATTATTCTCAATATAAAAAAAATAAGATAGTCTAAAAGAGTTATACATTTGGCATTATAGACTTGATCATATAAATAAAAAAAGATTTACAAAATTGCATAAAGAGGATTACTTAAACTCATTTGATTATGAATCATATGTAATTTGTAAATTTTATTTAATTGAAAAATGACGAAATTACACTTTACTAGAAAGGGACTACATTTAATTGAATTACCAGAGCTAGTACATATATATGTGTGTGACTTTATATCGATTCAAGTAAAGGGTGATTACTTATACTTTATAACCTTTAATGATGGGCATTCATGTTTTGGTATACTTGACGAAGTATAAGTTTGAATCATTTGAAAAATTTAAAGAATTCAGAAATCAAGTAAAGAAACAAACTAGTAAAAGTATTAAGACATTACGATCTGATCGAGAATGAGAGTACTTAAGCTATGAGTTTTAAGACTATCTTAAAGAATTTAACATAATTTCACAATGGACTCCTCTTGGGACACCATAACACTGATATTTTTGAAAGGACAAATTGAACCATGTTAGACATGGTACGATCAATGATGTCTAACATAAATCTTTCAATATCAATATTGGGACTAGTACTGGAAACAATACTTACCTTTTAAATAATATTCCATCCAAATCAATTAGTAATACACCATATGATATATGGCATAGCAAATGATCCAATCTCAACTTTATGAAAGTTTAAGGTTATAATGCTTATGTGAAGCAATTGCCTACTAACAAGCTGGATGTAATTTCAATTAAATGTAAATTTGTGGGATATCCAAAAGAAAAAATGAGATATTACTTCTACAATCTAAGTGGACAAAATGTATTTATTTCACTTAATACTATTTTTCTAATGAAATAGTTTCTTCTAAGAAAAGATAGTGGGAGTATACTAGAACTTGACGAAGTTCTACAACCACAAAATAATATTAAATCACCTTTAATGCACAAAAGATTGGCGGTGGAACAACCATAAGATTAATAACTCCAAAAATTTAGTAGAATACATCATAAACAAAAGAGATATAAATCTTTCAAGAAAGGTAAATAAGATGTATTAATCGTTAAGAATGATGATCCTATTAGTTATACAGAGAAAATATCTGATAATGACTTTTCTAACTGATTTAAAGTTGTGAAATCTGAAATGGACTCATAGAGTTTCAACCAATGGCAGATACACCTGAAAGGATCACTCATATTAGGTATAAATAGGTCTTTAAGGGAAAGACAGATGAATCTGTTAGGATTCTGTTTGCAATAGCATTTACCATGATTATGAGATTTGACAGATGTCAAAATTGTCTTCCTAAATGAAAACCTTACAAATGATATGTATATGATACAAATTAAAGGTTTCATTGCTAAAGGAATTATAAACAAGATATGCAAGCTACAACGATTCATTTATGGAATAAAGCAAGCATCTTTAAGTTGGAATCTTCATTTTGGTGAGATAATCAAAAAGTTTGATTTTATCAAAAATAAAGATGAATTTTATGTGTACAAAAAGATTAGTGGGAGCTTAGTTATATTCCTAATATTATATGTAGATTACATATTAATAATAGAAAATGACTTTCCAATGCTTTAATAAGTCAAATTATAGCTTATCTAATAAATTTTCTATAAAAGATTTGGGAGAAATAACCTATTTTCTGGGAATTAAAATTTATAGAGATAGATCTAAAAGATTGTTTGATCTCTCATAATTCATGTATATAAACAAAGTTCTTAAAAGGTTTAAGATGAAATATTTAAAAAGAGGTTACTTGCCTATGAGACATGAAATCTGCCTCTCTAAAAGAAAAGTGTCATAAAACTCCTATAGAGGTTGATCGCATAAAATAAACCTCCTATGCTTCAGTCATATGTTCAATCATATATGCTATGCTATGTACAAAACGTGATGTGTCCTTTGTTCTAAGTGTTACGAGCATATATTAGGCAAATCCAAGTGAATGTCACTAGACACCGATCAAGACAATACTTAGGTACTTAAGAGGGATTAATGATTTGATCTTGATTTATAAAGGATATTCTAAGCTTAAAGTGTTTGACTGTTGTGATGCTAGATTTAATATGACAAATGTAATAGCTAATTACAATATAGGTATTTGTTTACTATGTCAAGAGTTGTTGTAAATTGGAAGAGTTCTAAGTAAACTATTACAGCAAACTCAAAGACCAAAGTCAAGTATATAGTTGCTTCAGAAGCAGCTAAAGAAATAGTTTGGATAAGAAAGTTCATCACAAATTTTGGTGTAGTTCTTGCTAATCACAATCCGATTGTAATGTCATGCCCCTGCCCATGGAGTCTACAAGTGATAACCGCCACAGACCCTTGAGAACACATTCTAAAACCTCAAACATGTCTCTCAAGCTTGTAAGGCTTCTTAAGTACATGTCCCTTGTATAATTATTCACATATGTCTTGAAACAATTTCAAGAATATTTCATAAAACGCATCCACATAAATTTGTCTCTTTGAGACATTTTCAAATAATTTCACAAATAAAAGTATACTTGATTTATAAAAGATACAAGGTTCATAACCAAATATATTATTTTCAATCCATAAATAAATATATTCAAAAGTTTCACAAAATATACCCAATTACTAATTAAACAAGTCGGTGAGTCGAGGATGAGAATGATACCTGAGAGTTTTACACCTCTAATTGATCACCACTACCAGATAATACTCTTTTTTACGCTCGATTTTCTGAAACTGAGAGGTGAGGGGGTTGAGTATAAGAGGGTATATTTCAAGAGTAGATAAAAATATAATTATACATAAAACATAGTGATATAAATATATTTTAAGAAAACATTTATAGATGTATGAAAAATAGTTTATTTTAAAGAAAACATAGTTTATTATTCGAAAATCATTGGGTTGGCTCTCTTTTCCGATGATTACCCTCGTCATGGGTAACCCCGAGACCATCAGTAAGTTTTTATACAAGAAAAATAATGCTCTTTTAATAAAATAATTTTTTTTAATAAATAATGCAGGCTACTTATTAAAAAACTGGTTCACCATTAACATTAACCTTGAGTGATTACATGGTAAAACTCGTGACTGTCCTCGATGATCTCACAAGTGGGCAACTCTCTAATATCATCCTCCTATATACCTACCCCACCTGTTGCGCACTCATCTAGGCGGCCTCTTAATAGTTCTGTCCCTAAGCTACTTCTCTGTAGTTACAGTAATAAATAAACTTGGACCACCCGGCCATATTACCAATACAATCAACATGAAAATCCTAGGACATAATCATTTATAAACATATCATTGAAGTTCAAATTATATAAATAAGATATTATCATCGACAATATAAAAAGTTTTACATTTTCGATATTAATCTTGGCCTCATGACCTTACACATATTAATTCAATCTACAAGCCATTCACATATATTTTAAATCAATAATAATAAAACTATTTCTTATTTCGTAAAATAATAAGTTTTATAAAATAGTTTAAAAGAATGAAAACATGTAAAGATTCACTCATAATAAGAGGAAGGTAATCACTTCCACTACTAATTTTCACGTTTACTAGGTCCATCTATTGGGTTTTCAGTGCCTAATATCACACATGTATAATACTATGAATTCTAAGATTCAAAATAATTAACAAATATGTACTAAATGCAATGTTTGTGAAAAATATGGTTAAATTCTCTTAGTTGACACATGACATATTTCTCGAGACTTAACTAAAGGAGACCATTTATCTGATTTTCAACAATGAAATCCTATGGCAGTAAGTATTCTAAACTTGCATTTTCGTCTAAAATAAATATTTACATTTCACATAAGATCTAACTTATATTTGACCATCAAATTACTTCAATTAATTCAATTTAATAGAAATCTACATTTCTCACATGAAAATCCATAAAAATCTTACATGAACAGTAAATCATAAGTTTTACATGTTCCAAAATCTAAAAATCCTACCTATAATAGGTAAATAGGCTTACCTGTAACTTGAAGAAGTCTTTAAAAACCTTGAATCAACGATTAATCTGTAAAACCCTAAATCTCGTTGATACTCTAACTTCCTTCCCTGCTCATTCTTCTTGTTTCTAGCCAAAATGGTACCAAATTATAAAGGGAATGATGAGTAATCAGGCAACTGAAATTTACAAGAAATCGTAAGGATTTTGAAGAGAACTGTGAAGAAATAAAAAAGAAAGAGAGTGAAACGTTCTCTAGAGAGAGAGAGAATATAATGAAAAAACATTGAGAATCAATCTCCCTTTATGGGTATATATATAACTGGGCAAAAAAACTAAAGTTTCCTTAAGAGATCTAAAAAATTTTCAAAATTACTTGTCGAATTTTACTCAGATTAACCATAAGTATCGATACTTTTGAGTTAGATATTGACCTCTTTGGATTGGGTCTCAATCCCTTTGGGTTGGATATCAATCCGTTTATTAAAAATTCGATTATGGAATTTCCTTCGACACAATGTATTAATACATTTGCAATATATCGATACTTTTGATGAAAATATTGATCTATTCACCTTGAAAATATTTTCCAACTCCCTATTTCAAAATGTATCGGTATTTCCTCCTTATGTATCAATCTGGTCGACTTGTAATTTCTTCCAAAGTCTCTGACTTACAAAGTATCGATACCTTTTATGAAGGTATCGACCCTTCATCAGGTATTAACCTGCGTCATTAATGTATCGATACTTTGGTACATGTATCAATCTCCGCAATCCCATGTATCGATACTTTCTGCCTAAACACAAATTTTTCTCATAGAAACTTAATTTTTTTACCTTTCCTATTTATTCCTTAGAACCAATTATGCTAAATCCAATATATACGTAAGCTTAGGGCAATTTATGGAAACTCAATATGTTAATTCCAAATAATCAATACTAACATTTTACTCATATCATTAAACCAACTTAAATTCACCTAAGCCTCAATAATGTGTCAACTAATCATGAACTATTCATATGTGATAATGAATATCATTCGATAACTATTTTACTCTTATGTTTGAAGAATAAGGTTTTCATATGATATATTATGGGCTCATAACCTATATGCTATGAAACCAAGGTCTTTATAAAAATCCAAACATGTACTTAGGCAATATCACATGATTATAGAGATAATATAAAGAAGAAGTGAAGATAGAAAAGATACCCACCGAAGAGAACTTAGCAGATTCTCTTACAAGGCCACTATCATAGTAGAAGTATGATAGGCACACTGAATTTTTTGGTGTAAAGTATCATAAAGATTGACTCTAGTGCAAGTGGGAGATTGTTGGTTATATGCCCTAGATCCAATAAGAACAGATGCGTAATTGTTTATTATTGCATTGATTAATAAAATTGACAATTTATTTATAAATTTTGTCTATGTTGACTATTTATAGATAAAATTCTTAAAATGAAAATTAAAGGAATTAACTTAAGTTTAATTTATAAGATTCCGTTATCTTTAAATGTTCTTGATTATAGGATTATCAACACTAGGACATTGATAAATCTATATTAGATCGGCATATGTTATGTCTACTTTCTTGGAGAAGGAAGGTAGTTGATCTTATAAGCTACTAGTGAATGTGTTCACTTAGTCTAATATATGGATGCTTATTAGAGAACAAATACATCAAACTAACTCGCTTGAGAACCTATATGAAGTGTTATCCACGTGTCTATGAGATTTCTCTCAGTTACGATGGTATGACTGATCATTAGATTTAAGATCTTCATAGTACCTTATTTGTGAATTATATATGCTTTGACATTACACCTCCATTGTCTATAGCAAGATTGCACATAGGGTAATGATTGGGTAATATATAAGAGTGCGAAGGTTATGAGAGATCAATAAAAGATTTGCCACTCTAGATAATATAGAGTCAATATCCCAAGATGTGCCATTTTGACATAAATTGTCACGCTTCGAACCTGGAGTTCACCTTTGATAATTGCCACAGAACCTCATGATACACTCTATACACCCAAAATGTATCAAGAAAGTCTGTAAGACTTTCATGTCAATTACCAAAACCTAAAAATAGTTCATAATTAGAAATTCCTATCCATGAGATCATTATCAAATAATTTATCTCCATAATCAATTCATTCACAACAAATATCAAGTAATAAAATAATACTATAGAAATTATTTTTCACTCAGGTTGAACAAAACAATAAATATTTACATAACCATTTAAGTTACAAATCCTTTTTAAATTTCAAATAAAATATATCCGAACAAATACATTTGTCCAATAAAATATATATATCCAGTGGACTTAAATTACATGTGTGAGTTAAAAAAGAAAACTATCCAAAGCGTCATAGGCTCTCTACCGCTATCAAAGCCCAGTAAAGACTAACGTACCTAACTTGAAAGCTGTAATTGTGAGGGATGAGTATACGAATATACTCAGTGAGTAAATAAAGTACATATATATATATATACATACATGTACACTCATTTCCAAATTTATGATATTGAGATTTCATATTACAATATTCTTAAAATATATATATATATATATATATATATATACACATTTCATTTAATCTAATGAACAGAAAAATAATTCATTGGTCTGCATACATTTTCAAATAATCAACCGGACTGTCTATACTTTCTCGACCGCTACCTTAGCCGAAGTAACATCGAAAACTATCATTGAGTTTTTCATGCATAAAATCATATGCAATACATTCTTATAAAATAGCAAATCATTTTTTATACTTTACAAAATTATTTTAGTAAGGTAAAACATGAAATTATAAAACACCGCCCGTCTCATTAGTGTTAGCCCTAAGTAATCACTTGATAGCAAAGTGATTGTTTTCATCATTCCATCAAATCCATGAAATTCCTATTAAGCCGCCAGGACTTTCCATAGGATTTCTAAAACTGCACATAAGTGCACAATAGATAGTAGGCTTACCATGACCTTTCTTCCTTATACCAGCCCCACTGCAGCTCTACTCACCTATGCGGCCTCTCATAGGTCCATCTATAAGCTATTTCCCTATAGCTATAATCATATGACATGCCTACTGACCATATAATAATATTAGGCCTACTGGCCACATCACCAATATAGATGCATATTTCAAATCAAATCATTTTCAATAATAATTATAAATCATTTCAATAAATCAGATCTCCCCAACCATTTCAGCAAGAATATCAAAGCATTTTTCAACCGCAAACCAAATAAACAAAACATCCCAATATTAATTTATAACACATGAAACATAGTCATTTCAAATTTCATTTTAAATCAGAAAGCAGCTTGTTTGACCACAAAAGCAATATATATATATATATATATAACACACACATATATTTACATATTTCATGCATGTACAAATTTACTTACTGCAAAGAGAGGGTAATCACTCCCACTGCGTGTCCTTGCGCCCACTCGATATTTCACTTGAATTTTCAGAATCTAATACCACACATGCATATATTTATAAGTTCTAGAATTTAAATAATTAAACTTAAATGCATTAAATGCAATTACTCGTGAGAAACGCGAATAAATTTCTTTAGTTGACACTTGACACATAACTCAAGGTTTAACTAACTAAGACCATTTATCCGATTTCCAACAACGAAATTCTATGGCAATAAATATTCTAAATTCGCATTTTCGTCTAAGATGAATGTACATATTCTAAATATCATTCCATGCATATTTATCATCATATACTTTATATTTTCACAAATATACACAAATCTATATTTTCTATGCAAAAATAAATGAAAATTCTTGAGTGAACAATAACCTTAAAATTTCAATATGCTTAAAATTGTAAAATCAAATCTATAACTTGATAAAGCCTTTAAAAACCTTAAACTCTCGTTTAATTGAAAAATTCCCAATTTACTTTTAAAAACCATAATATCTTCCTTACTGATTCTTGCGGTTTTCTAGTCCAAATTTGGTACCAAATTATAGAGAAAAAGACGAGTAATCATTTGTTAGCAAAATTTTGAAAGAAAACTGGAGGGATTTGAGTAAATCTAAGAGAAAAGTGAAAGATAGAGAGAAAAATGGGATTTTAGAGTGAGAGGGAGAATGAACAAGTGAAATAAATGAAAAATTTAGTCCCCTTCAAGGGTATTTATATAAATAAGTAAAAGGACTTAATTGCCTTTAAAAAATTTTGAAAAATTTAAATTTACCCATTAAATATTGCCCTAAATTTACGTTCTGTCGACCTAAAGTGTCGATATTTTTAGCTAAAGTGTCGACAATTTTTATAAAAATGCGACACTTTCATAAAAGGGTCGATACTGTCACGCCCCAATCCACCTATACGGGTATATAGCAACCGCCACACAACCGCGAGATATACATATCATCTTTACTCCTATGATTGTGTAAGGCTTTTAATATTCCATCTATACAAATATTTATAATCCCAAATTTTAGATTTTGCATATAATGTCCACATAAATACATACACATGTGTAATCATATATTAAATCCACAACATTTATACCTATAATACATTTGTTATTCACAAATAAATTACAAAATATAGTTTATAGATCCTAACTAAACCTCATATGCGTATATAACATTAGAGACCTAAAGTACCTACTAGTTTCCTATAACTGTATTCTACCAAATTTAGTATGGGGAGTGGACTCACGACCTCCTCGTAATCTGTTTAATCTAAAAATGTTTTAAAAAAAATAAAAGAGTGAGTATAACTCAGTGAATAGATAAATAGTAGTAAATCTAAAAATCATAAAATAAGATATGAGTAAGAGTACCAACCTTTTAACAAAAGAAATACAATTTTATTTTTAATTTAAAATTATTTCATTAGATATAATAACATGCTAAAACTAATTTCATAAACATTATCTGTGAATGTTCAAATAAAAATATTTATGCTCGCTAGAAAACTATTCCTCGAGACATTCTCTGGTGTACATCCAGCTAACACCTTGAGACCCGCTAACGAGTTTTTCTGTGTCAATATATAAAATAATTTATTAGTCCTCTTGTTAGCGTTGGCCTAGATAAGTAGATAACGGTGCTAAACATTGACTCATCCAGCTGTAATCTCTCATTTGTTTCTTAACAAATAACAAAGGCGAAAATAGTAACATCTCATTTGCCTATCAATAGACGACAAAGGCAGAAATGATAACCTCTTTTTACCCCTATACTTGGATAAAGGTGGAATATATAATCTCTACCTTACCTCTTTTCTAAGTAGGTAAGGGCAGAAATATATTACTGTGGAATGTGTAACCTATTCCTTACCCATTTCTAGGATAAGGGCGAAGCATATCTGTGTACAGATACACCCAATTTGGGTACTTGCACCGAAAATCTTAAATATAAAATCATTATATAACATAACATTCATCATATAAGTCACATGACAAAACAATTCAATTTATCACATATTAACTCATCCACAGAATATTTCATAAATAATCAAAACATTTCATAAAATATACTCTTACTCATAATATATTGATTTCATATTTGCAATACATCCAAATTCCACAAATTCGAACAAAATTAAACATTTAAATCATTTTTAGAGTCTAAAATTTTCTGAAAACAAATTAACTTTTTAAATCATTTATTTCAAAGATTTGAAAAATGTATTAATCTACTCACCCGTTAAATGCTAAGTCATTTGTTTCAAAGCGTTGGCGTTGATCACTTAGTTTGTAAATCTATAATTAAACAGTTTATCATTATGCCCTATATAATATGCCTAATTAAATAAAACAAACATAATATGCATTCTTATCACCTAATAAAACAATATCATAATTGAAATATTCATTGAATAAAATTAGAATTTATGTTAGAATTCTCTTTTATGTACTAAATACTCTCTTTGCTTCTTACAAACGCGCTCTGTTCACAATCGACAATGTATTTTGACCTAAATTTTTGGTGACATATTTTATTACGAGTCTAGTTTACACTGTATTTTATGAGTTTAGATTTCAACACTGTTTGCCCAAGTTATGCAAAGTTTTCGACATGTGTCACACTAAAACAGTATACGTCATCTGCAAGGCTGTCACCTTCAAAAATTTATTGCAATCTCATTTCTTCTCAAAATAAGCTGAATTTTAGTTATGTTGTGCTCTTGGATGTTTAGTTTCTATTCCCTTTTATGGAACTTAATTCTGATTTTGGATATTCAAGTTACAGATAGTTTTTTACCCAAGACTCACCTAATTAGGACAGTATGTTAACTGTAATAGAGCTACATGTTTTTGATTTTTGCTGTGAACTCTTCCTTTCACAAAAAATTCTGATTTTTCTCGATATCACTCATTATTGTCTCTAGTTTTCTTAGAATTTTATGGTTTATAAATCTGAACCCTATAATTTATTTTATACGTAAAACAGTGAGCAAAGGTCACAGTTTTTAGCAAGCAAAATTTCTGCCTTACCAATGCCATTTCGCCCTATTTTATGCCAATTCACTTCCTCACTTTCTAACACTATTTATCCACAACAATTTGTACAATAACACACTTCAATTTCTCATTTTCCAGCAATCACAACATCACCACCTCTTAATCATTTCAACACCTAATTTGATGTCACTACCCATTTCTATTCACAATAAAATTTTAGGCATTATTTCCCTTCAATTCACACCAATGACCACCTTTTTAACATCAATATATGGTCATACAACCATGAATGCATCACTCATACAATTTACACATTTCAACAAACTCATAAAATTCATATTTATAATTAATTAAACATTAATCAATATTATCAACACATAAACTTCAAAAATCACCACACACACCCATACTTATCAAAGTACACACCTCTCTATCTCTTCCTCCTTTCTTTCTTCCACTTTCTTCACCTCTCTTCCTTTGATGGTTTTGCCTCCACACTACCTCTCATTCTATTTTTTGGCCACCACACTTCCACTTATCCTTGGCTAGGTCTGTGTTTGCCTCCCTTACTCACCTCATGGGTTCTCCTCTTGGCTTTCCCTCTTCCCTCACGTTTTTGCTTTCTTATTTTCCTTCCCTTTTTAGCTTTAATTTATCCAAATAAAGCCAGAAAATTCTAGAAATTTGTAGGCATTAAAATATAAAAAGTAGCTTTATTTTATTATTATTTTTGTTTGATTTCTTAGTCTTCCTTTGCTTCTACGTTTTGGCCATTCTTTTGCTTTCTATTTTGTCTTTTTTATTTGGCTTTTTATTGGTCTAAATAAAGAATTGAAGGGTCTAGAAAATGGTGGATAAATAAATATCAATTTTGGGCTTAATTTGGGTTTATATGCATTTGGACCTATATGTATTAAAATTGAATTTGGGCTTCCATATCTATATTAGTTTAACTTAGACATGTCTTGAAATTAACTTAGTATTAGATTTCATTGGCCCATAATATAATAATATGATTATTTTATTGGTGGCTCCACATTTTTTTTATTTGTACTTTTTTCCTAACTTATGGTAATTTCGCATTCTAACCCCTTGAGTTTTAAAATATTTTCAATCTAGTCCTTACAATTATTTATGATTACTTAGAAAATACAAGAAAAATAAAATTACAAACTTAGGTCTATATATGTATTTATGGCGTTTTGTACCTATGTGTTGATTTCATTATTCATGCGTGCTAAAATAAAATTGCTTTGAACCTTAACACGTCTAAATACTTCATTAATATTGGAGTCAAATATACTTAAATAATATCAAAATTTAGTGGGTTCTACAGATACTTTTGAAAACATAATGTTCGATCTTATTTTTAGGCAAAAGTGTCAATACTTTCTACTCAAGTATCGATACTTTTGGTGAAAGTGTCAATATTTTTAATCCATGTGTCGATACTTTCATAAAAATCACATTCTTAAAATTTTCTATACCCCGAGTATCGACGCATTATTCCTTCGACCTCGTTGCAAAGTATCGACCTCTTCAGCATGTATCGATATATTTATTTTAAAATGTCGATACTTTTGATGAAAGTGTCAACCTTATCAGCAAGTATCAATACTTCTTGCACAAATATACATTATCTCACAAAAACTTTATTTAATTAATTTTTTTCTCTGAGGACTCCACCCCCTGACCCCTACAAAGGTGTTACCCTTTGACTCCGCTTACTAACCGGCTAGTGAGACCATTGAGTACATTAGCATAGAGCATTATTCTAAAATCCTACTTAGGCTAAATTTCAAATCATAACTTCAAATTTATTATATTCATTTCATTAAACTTAATTTAAATCCACATAAACCTCGATATTGTGTCAATAAATCTTATACCATGCACATGTGATATTAAATGTCATTAAATGACTATTTTACCTCTATATTCGAAGTACAAAGTTTACATAAATGATAATATAAATTTATGGCCATGGCGAGTTCTGAAAGGAGTTTCATAAACTTTAAAATTATATTATTAGCTTTAGTCGAAAGTTTCAATAACTATTATTTAATAGAGTAGATATTTTTCTCAATAACTATTATTTAATAGAGTAGACATTTTACATACTCTAAAATCTTTAGTGGGATATGTATGAGAAAAAAGGATTGAATCATATTATAATCGTATATAAACTAAGTTTTACTAATTTAGTATTCTTTCTTAATTGTGGGTCATAATACATTACTAAATGTTGCTCTTGATTTATGAAAATTAGTTTCTTAATTAAGAAGCTAATTGAGGATAAATTAATTAGATTAATTTATCTAGACTTAAGAAGCCTATAACTATCTTTATTATCAACATAAAAACCTAATGTGTCACACACTAAAATGTATTAAGGAATTAATATTAAATTATATAGATAAAAGATTAAGAACTTAATTATTAAATTTATAATCTTTAAGGGATTATTTAATAATTTTAAAAACTGTTAGTGGTTAAATTATAATTATGAAAACTGTTTGTATTTAATTATAGGTTTTCTAATTTTATTAAGATAATATTATTTAATTAATTAGATTAATTAAATAGTATTTAATTTAAAAATATATTACTAATAAGATTATGATTAGAAAAGTCAAAATATGAAACCTATATAAATCCCAATTTTGGCCTAAAAATATTCGTGAATAAGAATAAGAATAAGAGAGAAAAAATTTTTCAAAAGTTGAAAGAAAATTGTTTTAGCCAAAAATTCTTTAGTTTCTCTTTTCAAAAACTAGTATTTAAGTAAAAACACTTTATATAATCAAGAATTAGAAAAATCTTAAAACGCTAATTCTCTACTTTGTGTAAATTACTATTAGAGGTCACACACTTTGATGGTTGATTTAGAAAATGTGTTCGCACAATTTTTGTATTTGTGTCATAAATTTTGATTTCGATATTGGATTAATACAATTCAATAAGCTCTGGAAAGTGTAGGTTTTAGGATTGGGGCGGAGGCATGAAGTGCAGGATCAGTTCTTGGGCGTTCCCTCGCTCATGGATCTTGTGAAAAGGCTCCCAATTGAGCATAGACATGTACATATGCATATTTTAAATTTTAAACAATTTAAACTAAATATCAACAAAATAAAGTACATATACTTTAGATGTTGATATTTGTAACAAGCTCATGTGATACTAGTCAGCTTTGAGGTGTGTCATACATACCAGGTTGATTACGAAGGGTTCCGGTCACCCGAATTCATGTTTAGAAACTTAGAACAAGTTTTTCTATTATTAGAAAATTTCTACTTGTTCTTTTGGAAGAGAATGAAACCTATGAAAATCATTTTTATCCATTTCCTCTTCTTCCTTTCTCTCTCTGTTCTTTTCTTTCTTCTTTATGAATTTTGTTTAAAACAAAATTCTTCACCATTCAACAATGGCATTCTCAGCAAAAGGGAGGAAAAAAAGAACTGTTGCAATTTCAATTCATGAATAAAATTCAACTTTTTATTTTCAAAACCTATGTACACACCTTTTCATCCACATAATTTCACAAAATCAATGGAATGCTTACAAGTGTCATATTTCACCTATGGATTCCAAAATCCATTTCATTTTCATTAATATATTTATATTAATAATATTAATATATATATGCTAAAGGTGAGAGATGAGAGAGAAAGAGAGAGAGAAATATTTTAATATTATATAATATAATATAAAATGAAATGATAACCTTTTAATATTATATCACATATATATATTAAATATAATCTTCACTCTTACTGTTTGACTTTCAAACATTAAATATAAAAAATACTTTGTTTTTTTTAATTAATTTTTTTAATCATAATTAAAGAATTAATCTTATCCATTGATTCAAAATGAATGGATAAGATCTAATCAAGAATATGACACTTGGTAATATCATATAGTTTTATTTGTCAACCAAGGATCCACTTGATTAAATAACAATTATTTAATCATTAATAAATAAATAATTTATTTATTAATATCCTTATGACAAAATATATTTTGTAAGTTTTCATATATCCGTAACTCGTACTTACGTAATCCGAATTATTACCAAAATATTTCTCACGGACACATGTGCTAGCACGTCTTAGCCGAAAAATTAATTCTTTACAATAAAAAATATTGTATCATGGCAATAATCATCATCATCAAATAACCGGTTAATATGTGTGACTGTCTGAGTTTACTGTGAGCTAGACATAAGTAGATACGAACTCTTTTGCATCACTTCGATACAACTTCTTATAGCCAAAGTTCCCAATGATCATGAATAACTTCTAGCAAGATGTCATGACTCTCAGACACGAATAAATCAATATTCAAGATAAACACATAGAGTCGTATGTATATGTAGTAAAGTTTCTTTGCTATCAGCTCTCGATCAAGTACGGGTCATGGAATTGTCAAAACCCTAACTTAATCATAGGAATAAGAATTCAAATCATATGCAGAATTCATGTGTCCGAAAATACTTTTTCAGAAATACGTACTCTGGTCAGAGATTTTATTCCCATGTATGTTATCCCCACCTAGGATCTCAAACTCCAATATCTAAGCTAGTTGATTCCATATTGGTCATCACTTAAAATACATTGCCAACAAGTTTCTTTCACCAGGCGTGGCTAGCCTGGTATGATATACACAAATGAAAGATATACTTTAATGTAGATTGCAGCCGTGATATTTCAGATCAAAGGATTAGTAGTACACTAGTACGGCTGTGTAATGTATTATTGATTGTGGATAATCACATATGTAATTTATCACGTTTAGTAACACATTTTTCAATGTATCACTTATGTTTATACTTTTATAATATGACACTCACCCAATTATTAGTATCACATACTAATATTTGACAGCATCAAACATACTAGTTATGCAATTTCATTGTTCTATGTGACATTATCTCAATAGAGAACTGATTTGGATGTATTTAAATCAAAGATTTTGCACTCATATCTACAACTCTTTGCAGATAGAGTCTTGATATTATAATACAACACTAGATCTCATTCTGCATTATTTATAAATTAAGCAACTGTAAATGCAAAATAATGTAAATGTCATTTTATTAATTGTAAACAAATTTATAATTAATTACAAAAATATATTTATATATAAGGAATAATATCTCTTGCCTATATAATACAATTAATTATAGAGCATATCTCTAACAGAAAGAAGACTCAAAGATTTACAATTTTATATTCCATGAAGAAATCTAGATTTAGACATCATGAAAGTCAAAATGACATTCAGAGTTATGGATTTGCAGAAAATCTGAGAAAATATTATTCTAACCTCATTGGTGGTAAATATATAAGGTAAGATTTTAATTTTTTTTGTTTTATATTGATATTATAATCTCATGGATGGTAAAGATATAAGGTAAGATCTTAATTTTTTTATTTTATATTGATATTATAAAATATAATAAATAATATGATATAGGAGTGAGAATTAATAAATATTTAATTAATATAATTAATTAAAATAATATTAAATTTCTGCTGCACTTAATTTACTTAATTCCCGGCACTTTTTGTTACAAGTAATATTGCATACAGAGTAAAGTGCAAATTTAGATTCATTTAGATTCCATTTACTGCACCAGCAAGAGTTGAGCTACATCACAAGGTAAGAGAGTTTTCAAATCTTAAGATTATTTTAATTTATTTCATTTATTAATCGACATAGATTTAACTTCTAATGTCACAGACACTGCACTTGCAGTTTATTCTAAATATCAAGGGGACGAGAAGGAATGGGAATTAAATACAAATCATTTTTCCTTCTCACTACTGCACCAAAACGTTCGTTCATATCTAGATCTTTGTACTCCAATCCATTAGGGAGTTTCCAGTCGAAATGATAGAGAACCTTTGCAAGTGAAAGCTCAACATTAATCATACCAAATGATACACCGGGACACATCCTCCTTCCAGCACCAAAGGGGAT
>JAXCLQ010034808.1:7447-24380 GCA_035584115.1 Cedrela odorata | reverse complement strand
CACCTAAAACAGAGCACGTTCACGTTTACTGTTCTGTTCAAGGTGATTGCCAAGATGGAATCTGCTGGCTTAGATATTGGAGCTTGAAATCTTAGGTGGAATTGTCATACGTGGGAATAAAGTCTTTGACCAAAGCATGTATATCTAGAAATGTGTTTCGCAGTTATATAAATCTTATATATGATTGAGATTTTGATCCTATGATTGAGTTAGGGTTTTGACAATTCTATGACCCGCACTCAATTGGGAGTCGATAGCAGAGGGACTTTACTATATGCACATACGACTATATGAATTCATTAGTATCAAGGGGTCATGATGTCTTGCTAGAGGTCTATCATCATCATTGAAAACTTTTGTTACAAAGAGTTATATCAAAGTGATACGAAGAAGTTCGTATGCACTCATGGCCAATTCACAATGGACTTAGAGGTCACACACATAGTCGGTTACTTGATGATGATGACATTTACTGTTATACAATAATCATTAATTGGTTAATGATATTGTTCCGATATTATGATCGGGTAGCAATTTGATTCTTTATTGTAAAGAATATATTTTCCAGTAAAGACTAGCTAGCACTAGTAAGCGTGGGAAATGTTTCGATTAATTATGGGATAACGTAAATATAATTTACGGATATTATACTGTTATATATTGATATAATACTTTAATATTGATTAAAGTAATATTAAAATATCAATAGGAATGATTATTAATATATATATATATGTATATATTAAAGTAATATATATATATATATATATAATAATCATTACATATATATATATTATTAAAGTGATAATATATGTATAAGATATTTATATAATTGTATAAATATCTAATACTCTTTCTCTTCTTCTCTCAAATTGATACATACCTTTTGTTTATTTGATAAATGATAAGTCGGCAAGTGGACAATTAAATGAGAAGGTCGGGACGCAACAAGTGGGCAATTGGATTGCTATAAATACAAGTAAAAAGGCTTAAGTGTTAAGGCTGATGAATTTTTGTATTGGATGCAAAAATCTTCTTCAACCGACAGCTTCATCTTATTCTCTGTAATTTCCTTAGAGAAGGATTTTGCGTGTGCTTGGTTGTGAACCAAAAACAAAGTGAAGAAGAAAGAGAGGTTAGAGAGAGAAAGCTACGATTTTGCCTTAGTGAAGCTAAAATCGATCCTATAATAAAGCCGAAACCACCGTTACCAACACTGACATGTATGGACCCGAGGAAGCAAGCGAAGTAGTTCATTTGCCGTTCCGGTTTGCTAAGGAAAGAAGTAAGACTTAGTAAGACTTCTTGACTTTGCATTTTATGTTTATATTTGAAGAAGTTTTAAATACCAAAACATACATATATACATGTCTAAATCCAAAGGGAAGCCTTTCCGCATGTCCGTGTGATGGGCATGGCCTCCCTAGCGGCGATCGCGGGCTTGGAAACTGAGCATGGTTTTCTAGCTTGTTTCCTTCACTGCTCACATGTGCTACCCCGTACACATCTTATACAAGTCCTATATTACCATTTTATCAACTCAACCCGTTCATCGCATGAACACACAACTGTGACCTACCGGTGTCGCAAGTTGGTTTTTCATTTTTTAAGCGACACCACACACCTCATATTATTGCTTCTTAACTCATCAGTTTCACTTCATCTATTAAATGTGCACAACAACAACCACAATTCCCACACAGCACATACTGCCACAATTTAGTTTATGCATTTCTAACCATTTTGGTAACAACAATCCATACAATGCATTATAATTTATACACAAGTACTATCTAACATCTTCATAAGCATAATTTACTAATTCAAATACAATATCATTTACTTTAGTTTGTTGAATTGCTTCTTCTTGCTGTGATATTTCTTTCTTACCCTCTTCTCCACTTAGCTAAGCTGATTTGCCCCCTATTCACTTGATTTATGACCAGCTCCCACTGAATTTCTCCAATTTCTGACCACACTCCCCTTTGTTCACCAAATTCCAACCATTAACCTTCTAATTCCCTTTCGGTTTGCTTCATACTAGCTGTTCTCTCCATTCTTCTTTTCAATTTGTTTGAAATCTGTCTCTCATTCAGCCAATTTCTTCAACCATGGTTGTGTACCCCTTGGTTTCCCTTGCTCATCTTTAATTCAACCAATAACACCCTTCAATCGGCTAACTCTTCTTCCTCACATGCTAATTTGCTCTTTCTTAGTTCAGCCACCTTGCTTTCTCTTCCTTTCTCTCAATTTACTTTGGTCAATTTGTGCCTTCTTCTCCTTGAATCAATTTGCCCACAAGTTTAATTTCAATTGGCAACAATTATCCTACATGCAAGGCCTTGGTAGCTCTCGATTTTGCTCTCTCTCAAGTTTGGTTTGTGAAGTTAAAATTACGAAATGAGAATGAAGACCAATGGAAAATGTAGATCAACAAATAAAGAAGAGAATTTAAAATAAATGGGTTATGTTTATGTCTATATACATGTACAGTACAAGTGTTGGCTTATGTTTTTCTTTTTTTTTTTTTTTTGGAGGGTTTAATTGTTTAATTAGCTTAACTTGCATAATATCCATACAACTTGTATTTATTTGGCTACCTATGGTATTATAAGTCTATTATATCTATCATAGACTTGTGTTATTTAACAAAATAAGATTCAAAATATTTTGTTTTAAATTCTTCGAATTATACCATCGCTCACATATAATTTTTTTATTATTTTTATCTATTGCTATTATTACATGAAATGCAAACATAACATTTCTAGTGTGGGCAATATTATCCAATAATTCTGTGAAATTAAGTTATGTAATCATTCACCACTTGGCCAAAATCACACAAAATGCAACTGCAACTCTCCATTTTGGGCAAATTTTGACTTTTATCTTTAGAAACTTTGGTATCACACTTGATGATGAAGAGTCAATTAAAATTTCAAGTAGAAATTCCTTTATTTTCACCATAATCATTCAAATGAGGTACAAATAGTTAAGAAATGGTGAGTAGGTTATAAAAGATATGTCAACACAAAGACAAACTAAAGCTTCATCCAATCAAGAACAAGCACCCAACGAAACCAATACCTTCTCCATGGAAACTTTGCAAACTCAACTATCTATCTCACAAGAAAATGTTCATAGTTTGCAAAATGATATGGTAACTTGTTTTGCTCGAATGGATAATATGATGGATGGTATGTAATGTGACATTGCGAAAATTCTACAACATCTTCGCAACCAATCTGAGGCATCTTCTCTATGATTATTGGACACATGGTCATTCTTATAATTATTTTAATGCATTATTTCATGTTCATGTCTTTCAGTTCTTTGCCTTAGCTATAGTTTCTAATAATGTACAATTTTGAACTTTGTGATTTAGACTTTCAACTCATGGTTTTAGTTTAGTATTTATCATGTTTGAAGTCAATGTTTTATTGTTGTGGAATTGATATTTTTTTATTAAAATTTTATTGTGTATGTATGGATCTTTTGATGGTTATTTTTAAAACCTTATGAAATTTTGGAATCATACATATGTTAATAATTCTTTTTGATGATGCTAAAGAGGGAAAAATATAGTCTTGATGGTAAGAAATATAAGGGGAGAAATATTGAATTTGAAAATATGGTGATATTTTATTAATTTGGTATATAGAGCTTCATGATAATTGATAATATTGAATTTGGTATAAAGAGCTTTGATATGTGGTGATATTGATGTTGAGAATGATAATGTTGATTGATTGTTATTTGGATGATTATTATCTTAATGGTAATATTGTTGTTATTATTGTTTTTATTTTGTTGATTGAATTGTTTTTGATGGATTGGTCATGAAACATAAATTGGTATATTAATTATTATTGATTAATATACATGAATGGAGAAATGAATTATTTATTTTTATGCATAAGGGAATAATTTTTGTTGTAATTCTTGTATGTGACAAAAAGTACCACTTTGAGCATATGTGGATGACATTATTAAATGGATATAAAGTGCTTCTTTTCTTTACTTGTAGTATTTCTTTTTGTAGGATGAGTTTTATTAAAATTCAAAGAGGGGGGTGGGGGAGGCGCTGGGGGTATTTTCAAGAAAATCTTTACATAGATCAAACATTTTGTCATCATAAAAAAAGGGGAGATTGTTGATATTAGTGTCATACAAACTTATATTTTGATAATATTAAAGAATCAAAATACAAGCTTAGGGTATTTATTCGTAAATCTTAGAAAATATGCTTATATGTGTGTAATTGTTATTAGTTTATAAACTTTATTATTTTGTGCAAAATCATTCTTTTAATGCTTATAAAATGCACCAAAATACACTTTTAAAATCTAGAATATGGCCTTAATCGTATTTTTTAAAATTATAAAAGGACTAAATTGTAAGGTTTTTAGAGACCAAATTGTAAACTTTTTAAAATACAGAAAATCAAGCATGCAGGAGGAACCGGGCAATCGATGCATGCAACCAGTTGACTAGTTGCTGACCTTATTTTTTAACGTTATTCATTTTTCCATAATTGGTCTACTAATTTGAGGAAATGGTTAATCGTTTGCGTCTGAAATTTAAATTTTTATGAGTATAATGACTAGTTTTCAAGCCCTAATTATAAATACAAATCTTATATTCATTTATAAGAAATTTTGAATGTTTTTCTCTCAAATCAAAGTGCTTATAAATATCTTTCAGGTTTCAAATTAAATCTTGAGCTTACAAAATGCTACAAACACATTTCATACATCTTATATTTTCATTTATAATGTTCTCTCTTGGTGGAAAGTTATTTGAAGATGTAATTTATTTTTTAATTCTATACTCATTTGTAAAAGAGTGAAAGAAATGATCTTTCACTTGAAGATTGTAAGAACGAGTGATTGAGAGATAATCACTTATAAGGGTTCGAAGGAGTACCAAAATCTCCTTAGTTGTAAATTGAGTCTTAGGGTATCAAGACTTGTTCTTTACTTAGGTTGAGTAAGGGTGAGTGATAAAGAGTGAATCAGTTGTAAGATTTGAAGAAGTGCCAAAAATCTCCTTGCTTGTAAATTGGGTCTTAAGGTTTCATAATTTGTTAATAGTAAAATTTTAAATAAAATTTAAATGAGTAGACATAAGTAAGGTTGTACCGAACTACTATAAATTCAAAATGTTCAATTTGTTTTCTTAATCTTTTTATTTTAAAGTTTATATTTAATTGTATGATTAAATTGAAGCAAATCTTAAATTTATCAAATTAAGCATAAAACCTCAATTCACCTTGGCATCTATATTAGTATTTCAGTATGAATTTTATGATCAATTTGCATCCATAAATTTAAACAAAATATTTAATGTTTGAATATTGATAATAGATTTATGGGAAGAATAAAATCGTAAAGCGAGGAAAAATAATAACAAAATGAGTATCAATATGGTTTATGTTTATGTATTAGTTACATGAGAATAATTTTATTCAAAAATTGTCAAATTTACTAAATTGATATTTAAGGTTTTATCTCGTTGGCAAATAATAGAATATAAAAAACCAAATTTGACATTTTAGAGAGAGGTGAAAAAAACAAAAACACTTGAAAAAAAAAGAAATTTATTTTACGTAGAGAGAGAAGGGGAGAATACAGCGAGGCAGAAGGTGATGAAGAGAAGAGAGTTATTTAAGGCTTAATGTGATGGAGAAATCTCAGTTATCTTAGCTTTTCTATCAATTCTTCTTCTCTCTTTCGACTTTTGTCTCAGAGAGAGATCTGGACTGCAAACCCTTTTTCTGACACTTCAAAATCTTTTTCAGATCCTCTTTTGACATTTCATTCTTCTTGTTCTTCTTCATTTCTTTTCCATATTTTCTTGCTAGATAGATCTGATTTTATTGTTGGAGCTCGTCTTTTGTTTTTCTATTTTTAGAAAATTATAATCTTTAGTGTTTATTAACTGAAACAAGGTACGCTATTGGTGACATTTTTTTCCTTTCTTCTGTCGCAGCAGACATATTTGTTTCAGGTTTTGTGTATTTTTATGTATTCTTAATGTTGCGAAAATCTGGTGAATTTGAGGCGAGGCTGTTTTCTTCTTTGGTCTTAGGCGTCTTTGCCTTTTTATTGTTTGATTGCTACATATAGCAATTGATGTTTCTGTTTTAAAACATCTGAATATATTTCAATCGAAATCATGAAAAATGTTTTCTTGTGTTTCAAGGAAATGATCAGTTTGGATTACATTTTGACTTTTTCGTTCTCTTAATTTGGTGCAATGCAAGATCCAGTGATTCTTTTGCCTTTCTGACTTTAGTAGGTGGTAAAGACGAATGGGACCATATTAGGACGGCAGTGTTTGTTAGAATTGGGCCCCAATATCATGTGAGAAATATATATACATGCACATACATTTCGGTAGTTGATGACCTCAGATCTTTTTAGTTTACTCTTCTTTTACAATTAGCTATAATGGTGTTTAATGGATCATGCATACCATCTATGTTAAAACCCATTTCATTTGATTTCTTGTAGTTCTTACAGGTTTGGTTTAGCTTTTTTATCTCACTTAGATCTATCTCAATAAATGATCTAGTTGCACTGATTTGTCTGGAGAATGCGCTCTTCCATTTACAGGGTGTTTGATAGGTTTTTGTTTAATTAATTTGATATTTACTCCATCACTTAAGTTCATACATACACGTACATCTGTCATCAGTCTTTAACTGGATCTAATTAACAGTCTCCAAATACTTGTAGGTAAATGAGTTGTGACATAATTAGTTATTTATGTAGCTGGAGTGGCTATATTACATTTCAACTTTATCTTTTCTTCTATAACGAAATAAAAGTAAGCTTAAATGGAGTACTTAATGTAGAAATTAAGGTACCTCTGTTTAATTATGATTTGTCTATCTTTTCTTCCCTAATAATTTGTTTGTTTATTGATTTTGGGGAGTCTAACAATAGCTAAAAATTTACCACGACTGATTTTTGACTATCATTTGTGCAGGTAATTAATTAATTCCAGCATCATGAAGCATAAAGATGGGAAACCAAATTCTCTATCTGATAAAAGTTCCAAGATTGTCCCTTTGACTATAATGTTTGTTGCACTATGTGGGTTTTCATTTTATCTTGGTGGAATCTTTTGTTCTGAGAAAAACAAATTTGAGGTTAGGGATATCAAGAAAGCAGTACCATCTCCGAAGGATTTAGTGGTTGCTCCTCTTGAGATCAAATCTGTTACCTTTTTCGAATGCAGCAACGAGTATCAAGATTACACTCCTTGCACAGATCCAAGGGTATAGCATAAATGTTTATTTTGTCATAGTAGCAGCCACTAGGTGACGTTACAAAATTATCTAGTATCAAATTGCAATATTATTGATAAATGCCCGTTGCAACAGAGGTGGAAAAAGTGTGGTGTTCATCGGCTTACATTCATGGAACGCCACTGCCCTCCAATTTTTGAAAGGATGGAATGCTTAATTCCCCCTCCTGATGGGTATAAGCCACCAATCAGATGGCCAAAAAGCAGGGATGAATGTTGGTACAGGTATTATGGTCTATTACTGAATGTTGGTAAATGTATTATTGTCCACTTCTGATATTAGCAGTTAAGGCAATTACGTTTTACCATGTGGATCTGGTTTCAGGAATGTTCCTTATGATTGGATTAACAAGCAGAAGTCAAATCAGAATTGGCTGAGAAAACAAGGAGAGAAGTTCCTCTTTCCTGGTGGGGGTACCATGTTTCCAAGAGGAGTTAGTGCCTACGTTGATTTAATGCTTGATCTGATTCCGGAAATGAAAGATGGGACTGTTCGAACTGCCATTGACACTGGATGTGGGGTGAGTTTTATCTCATGTTTCCCCATTCTTGTTGTCTAAGTCACTATACTTTTGTTACTTTGGTAATCAGTGTTGCATCGATGGTTTATTGTCATAGCATTTCTTGCTTATCTTAGGATAAACTCAAGTCACTTAATGTAGATGACTATGATATTTGTAGGTTGCTAGCTGGGGAGGTGATTTATTAGATCGTGGAATTTTAACAGTTTCTCTTGCACCAAGAGATAATCATGAAGCTCAAGTACAATTTGCATTGGAACGTGGAATTCCTGCAATCCTTGGCATCATTTCTACACAGCGTCTACCTTTCCCCTCGAATTCATTTGATATGGCTCATTGCTCAAGATGCCTTATCCCATGGACAGAGTTTGGTAATTATCATATACTTTGATAAATATGTGACACAATGAGTGATGGTTGCTAATGTTATATGATATCAGAAAAAATAATATAAATGGCCACTTATCGAATTAGTGGGCATGCACCTAGTTTCAGAAAGTAACACAATCCTTGGATCATGTGATTTGGTTAAAATTGTTCACCCAGAAAGTCAGTATCTTGAAGATCTTTGCTAGGCAGCTGTACTTTTAGTTTGAAAAGGCATTGCAAATAAAGGCAGCAACAAATTGTGATATCACAAAGTGTCTGTTAATGTTTTGTTTAATAAAATCACTTGACTAATTGATGAGGTATTAAGTGGAGAACCCAAATCAAACCAAACCAAATAAAATTGATTTGGGCTTAGGAACAAAACATATTTGATTTTTTTCATAATCATACAAGAGCAACAACTTAAAAAAAATAAACAATACTAAAGTTCCAACTTTGAAACATCAAATCAAGATTTGACCAAGGTTTAGACGTTTGAACTTATATTTTAATACAAAAATAAAACCTCTATTATATACCAATGGAGAAAACACTTTTATTTTTTTGGTTAGTTTTGTTAGATTATGGTTAGAATGATGACAAGTGGCTGTTTCTTTTAACACGTTACTTCAGTTTGGGCTGAATTAATGGGTGGGAGAAATTTAACCCACCCTAACCCATAAATTACTTAATCTAATCCAACGTAAATATTCTCTGAAGTTCAATTTGGATTTCGTTTTGTGGGTTTTTTTCCTACTTCTAGGTGGGGTCTTAATTCAATATCTTCCTCAGAAGATGTGATGTTGCTTTGTTTACATCTAGGATAACTCAACGTTTCAGTTTGGAATATTTTCTTGGCCACAAGATGTTGACTTATATTTCACTTTCTATTATCACTTGCTGATTCTCTTAATGACAAAATATCTTCATTTCAGGTGGAATTTATCTCCTAGAAATTCATCGGATACTCCGTCCTGGTGGATTCTGGGCCCTGTCTGGCCCACCAGTTAACTATGAAACCCGGTGGCGAGGATGGAATACTACTGTGGAAGAGCAGAGATCAGATTATGAGAAGTTACAGGAATTGCTTACATCAATGTGCTTCAAATTATATGACAAAAAGGATGACATTGCTGTGTGGCAAAAATCTTCTGATAACAGTTGCTACAATAAGCTTTCTAACCCAGATGCCTACCCACCCAAGTGTGATGACAGCCTTGAACCAGATGCAGCATGGTACACTCCACTTCGTCCTTGTGTTGTTGTTCCTAGACCAAAACTAAAGAACTCAGTTTTGGAAGCTATGCCTAAATGGCCAGAGCGGTTGCATGTTGCACCTGAACGCATTTCAGATGCTCACGGTGGGAGTGCTAGTGCTTTCAAGCAAGATGATAGTAAGTGGCAGGTGAGAGTGAAGCACTACAAAAAGTTACTCCCTGCAGTTGGAACTGATAAGATAAGAAATGTAATGGACATGAATACGATCTATGGAGGATTTGCTGCAGCTGTAATTGATGATCCCTTGTGGGTTTTGAACGTCATATCGTCTTATGCTGCCACTACACTTGCTGTGGTTTATGACCGGGGCCTCATAGGAACCTATCATGATTGGTAAATTTGAACGCATTTGTTATACTTCAAAGCTATACGTTGATGGGATAATTGTGATGGGCTTTCCATGTAACCGCTCCTTATATTTATATTAGTAATTGTATGTGCTGATTATTTATTTTTCTGTTTGTTAGGTGTGAAGCTTTCTCGACATATCCTCGAACGTATGATCTTCTTCACGTCGATGGCCTCTTTACTGCTGAAAGCCACAGGTAATACAACACATGGAATCTTTGTTTATAAATTGTAAATTTGACATTTCTTACTAGGTGACAAAGTTTTTAATAATGAATCCTTCTGTGGAGTTGGGTTTGATCTGGACTATGGACTTATTTGGTGCGATAGGCAAATTGATAGCAGAAGATGATGAAAATTTCTTGTTTCGAGGAAATTAGATAATTATAAGAAAATTAAAGTTGATTACTTATTTACTTGACCAATCTTAAGAAACCTGCATGCAAAAAGCTAAAAATCTCTCTACCGATGGCAAGTCTACTTACTTTATGCTTGAAATTTGCTACATTCTGTTGAGACTTTATTCTTTTTTAGTCTTCCTACTGTGACTATTCTGGCCAAATGCTATGTGCTGTTGAGCATTAGAAGGTTTTCAGGTTTCCAAATAACAGGAAACCAACTAGGTAATGAATAGCTATATTGTTTTTGAACCTAGAAATGCAATTGACCCAAAACGTGTGGTTTTCAATTGTGATGCAATAGTTCATACTGCAAAAGGATGAGCTAAAATAATGTCTTGACTAAATTTTGGTTCAGAGTCTTGGGGTGACGAATGTTTAGAAAAATAGTGCTCAGACAGGGATCTGTCATTCTGACAAATTATTAAATACTTTGGGCAGATGTGATATGAAGTTTGTGCTCTTGGAGATGGATCGAATACTGCGTCCCAATGGATATGCAATAATACGGGAATCCAGCTATTTTATTGATGCTGTTGCTACCATTGCTAAGGGAATGAGATGGGGCTGTCATAAGGAGGAGACTGAATATGGCCTTGAGAAGGAGAAGTTGTTGGTTTGCCAGAAAAAGCTTTGGTACTCCAAGCCAAGTTCAAGTTGATAAATTTAGAAATCCAGCTCATGATTGATACAACACTTGGAGAGCCGATTATATTATAATTCAAGTGGTAGAAGAAAAGAACACCAAGATCAATACTGACCACAGAGACTCGTTTGTTCTATAGAGGTGAAGAATCTTTAAATACAATTGACATTCAAATTTGTCAATTGTAGCTACTTAATAATATGGTTCTGTTAAATTATAGGGCGTTTTGATATAAATATATTCTTTGTAAGGTATCAAGTATCGACATGGTATTGTTCTTTTTTTATTTTTAAACTTTGTTGATATGTAAAACTTTGTTAATCATATCAGTGGATCTTTTTTTTAAACTGTGTTGATATGTAAAACTTTGTTAATCATATCAGTGGATGTGAGGAACTTAAAAGTCACGTCCATGTTAATTGTGATTTGTTGTGTTGAAAGAAAATTTTCTGCTGCTTATTGAAATTTAATCATAAGTTGCAATTGCATTCTTTTAGCTCTCTTTTAAGTTTTAATTGTCCCTCTTCTGGCAACAGGTACTTAAATATTGGTCGCAATGGAGGCTATAGGATTAGCATTAGCATTAGCTAAGCATGCAATTATTAATAAATAGGCACCTAACGAAAAATTTATTTTCGCTTTGAATTTTGCAAGTTTCAACGGATGATATATATATATATATATATATACACACACACACACGCACGCCGTGTATGTTATGTTGATTTAAATATTTTTATTTAAAATTAAAATATACTCGATGTACCGTGTATGTATATGTTATGTTGATTTAAATATTTTTATTTAAAATTAAAAGATACTCAAAAATGACATCGACAGAGACACGTTTCATGAAATAATTTTTTCAAGCGCGTGATCGCCGAAAATGTAAAAGAGGAACCACTATTGTCACAAGAACTGTGTAGAAAGGCTTCCTAAAGATCGTAGATATGGATGTTTATTCTCTCGAATAAGTTACTCGTTAATTTGAGGGCGTGTCACATATACTGTATTGATTTCAACGGATTTCGGTTATTTGAATTTGTTTTTGAAAACTTAGAACAAGTTTTTTACACTTAGAAAACTTAGAACAAGTTTTTTATACTTAAAAAACTTTTTCTTCTTGTTTTATAGAAGAGGAGGAAACCTATGAAACTTTTTTCATCCCTTTGTTCTTCTTCCTTTCTCTATTCTTTTATTTCTTCCCTTTTTAATTTTGTTCTAAACAAAAACACACTAATCAATGGAGTTCACAACAAAGGGGAGAAGAAGAAGAAGATCGTTGCAATTTCTAATTCTTAATTGAAATCACACTTAAAATATCTTAATATCTATTATATTAATTATATTAATATAATATATATATATACACACACACACACACACACAAACACTTAAGATATTTATGAGAGAGAGAGAGAGGAGAAATATATTTCATTTTATACAATATAAAATAAAATATAATAATTACATTTTAATATTATATCATACATAAATTAAATGTAATCATTACTTTACAATGTTTGATTTTCAAACATTAATTGTAAAAAAAGACACTTAGCAACATTATATAGTGCCATTTGTCAAATAAGATCTATTTGATCAAATAACAATTATTTAATCATTAATAAATAAATAATTTATTTATTAATATCCTTATGACAAAATATTTTTTCTTAATTTTCATATGTCCGTAAATTATATTTATGTAATTCAAATTATTACCGAAATATTTATCACGCATATGTATACTAGCACGTCTTAGTCAGGAAAGTAATTCTTTAATATAAAAAATTAAATTGTCATCCGATTAAATATCGTAACAATATCATTAACTAATTTAATGAATATTGTGCATAGTAATAATCATCATCATCAAATAACTGATATGTGTGTGACCGCCTTGGTCTACCATGAGCTAGACATGAATGGATACGAACCCTTTTACATCACTTTGGTACAACTCTTTATAACCAATAATCCCAATGATCACGCGCAACTTCTAGCAAGATGCCATGACCCCCAGACACGATTAAATCCATATAGTCGTACGTGCATTAGTAACGTCTCTTTGCTGTCGACTCCCAATCAAGTGCAGGTCATGAAATCGTCAAACCCCTAACTCAATTATAAAAACAAGGTTTCAAATCATATATAAGATTCGTTTATCTAAAAGCATCTTTTTGGAAACAAATACTCTGACCAGATATTTCATTTCTCATATATGACATCCCCGCTTAGAATCTCAAGCTCAAATATTTGAGCAACATATTCCATGTCGGTCATCACTTGTTCTCATACACTAAGAACACATTGCCAGTAAGCCTCTTTCACCAAGCATGGCTAGCTTGGTGCGATATACATAAATGAATGATGTGTCTCAATGCAAATGGCAGCCGTGACACCTCATGTTAAAAGACTAGTGATACATTAATACGACTATGTGAAGTGTTATTGATTACAAATAATTATCTATATGATTCATCACGTTTAGTCATGTTTAGTAACACGTTCTCCAATGCATCACCCATGTTTATACTTTTGTGACATGAGACTCATCATCCAACTGTTACATCCAATACTAGTTCTTGGTAGCATCAAACATGTCAGTCATGCAATGTTATAGTCCCATATAACATCAACTCAATCAAAAATTGATTCGAATATATTCAAATCAAAACTTTGTACTCATATCTATAACTTCTTGTAGAAATAGTCATGACATTATAATACATCACAGGATCTCATTCTACATTATTTATTTATTAAGCAACTGTAAATGCAAAATGATATAAATGTCATTTTATTAATCGTAAATAACTTTATAATTAATTACAGAAATATAATTATATACAAGAAATGATATCCCTAAACCACATGACATGATTGATTTTAGGGCATATCTCCAACAAAAATAAGAGACAAATTTGTTTGAAAATATATAGTTAGCTTTAATCTTTTAATACTGAATCGTAAATAAATGAGTTTAGTGGGAATATCTTTAAATACCTGATTTTTTTTGGACAAAATAGCCCATTTAACAAGTATTTACTTATTTATAGCTAGAGGTAGAAGCAAAATTTAATCTTAGCCAAAAACACAAATTTTGGACCGAAATACCATTTTTCCTCTTTTAACACACTTGTCTTAGAAAAATTTTTAAAATCTAAAAATCTCGACATTTGACAGAATTTTAGCGAATTGTCGAGATTCTTGACATTTATATGAAATATATCAACAATTTCCATTGTAAGTTTATTTTCAATTGTATGCTTGTTAATATACTTCGTTAATTTACCAATTAAATAATAACAAACTTTGTCATCAATTTTCGTTTGTAATAGAATCTGTAAATCTCGACATTTTACATATAAAATATTATTGAAAATCTCGACATTTGATAGAATTTCAGTGAAACATTGAGATTCTCAACAATTCGCTGGAACTATATGTCAAACTTTGAGAATCTCAATTTTTGGCCGACAATAGCATTGAAACGTCAACATTCTCAACATTTGACATATAGTTTCAGCGAAATATCAAAAATCTTGACGTTTCATTGAAATTCTGTCAAAATGTTGAAATTTCTAGTAACGTTTACCACAATTTATATGTAAAATGTTGAGATTTCTAATAACGTTTAACACAATTTATATGTAAAATGTCGAGATTTTCAATAATGTTTACTATAATTGATATGTAAAATGACGAGATTTTTAGTAACGTTTATCACAATTAATACGTAAAATGTAGAGATTTCCAGTAATGTTTACCATAATTTATACGTAAAATGTCGAGATTTACAGATTCTATTCCAAGCGAAGCATACAATTATCGAAGAGCAAGAAGAAATGTTTTTGATTGATGGTAGAATAAATTTTGTATGCAAATATTGTGAACCATACAATTATCCAACAATAAGAACAATTAATGAAATAATAAATTGTCAACGATAAAAAAGATTAATACTGAAACATTTTCAATAACAGAAATACGAGTATATAACATAATTTGTCAATGAGCTCTTGATAGTTAATATTTAATGGAACGCAAAATATTTTACTTTTACTGCCTTTGTAAATCTCTACATCATGCAATGAACTCTCCCACGATCCTCCAAAGTGAACCTAATAGCAACTTGATCCATGTTTGTAACAACATTGAAACAATTTTTAATTAAACTTCATTAAATTTTATATGAAAACTAAGTGTAACATATCTAGGAAAAATGCAGCATTGAAACCATAAAAATTGGGTATTAAACATATTGAGAATATCGATGATTTATCTAGTTTCTCTACGAACTATCGAGATTCTCGACATTTTAGTTGAGTTTCTTTATAAATCATTGCGATTCTAGATAGGTCATAGAAAAATTCAACTAAATGTCGAGAATCTTGACAGTTCATAAACAAATTCGACTAAATGTCAAGAATCTCAACAATTTGTAGACAAATTTGACTAAATGTCAAAAATCTCAACAAATTGTTGAGAAATCCAGTATGTTTCCAATTTGCGATTCCAAATCTACAATTCGATCAAATCTATCTTAATCTGATCTAATTCTTAAATTTTTATCAAAACTTCGTATCTAAATACATTGTTAAACACGATAATTCATTCAGACTCACAAACATACATCATTCACTACACAACCTTCAACAAGAATTCAAATAAGAAAAAACAAGAACTCACTGATCAATGTAAACCGGTGAGGAAGATGATGATAACGAGCATAATGAAACAAATGTCTATTACACAAGCTTTTAGAACTAGATGAAGCTGTAGACATTGACTACTGCGGCAATGAAATTTCTTCTTCAACGACTATTTGATTTTCTTAACAGCAACAACACTACATTTACGAATTTTGTTTAGGACAAATGAGTTAAAAGAGTAAAAAGGGCATTTCAGTCTAAAATTTATATTTTTGGCTAGGATTAAGTTTTATTTTTACCTCTGGCTATAAATAAGTGTGGGCTTGGTAAATGGGCTCTTTTGAGAAAAAAAACTCTTAAATACCAAATTGTAAATAGTTGAGTTTTAGAGAGAACTTATCGCGTTTGAAAATACTTTGTTATTCCCTTATCTTTAAATAAAAAACTGTAAATAAAAGAAATAAGTTTATTAATTGAAGAAATAATTGAAAAATAAAACAACAAGTACAAAAATGAGTAATAACCCATAGTAGAGACTAGAATGGTTTATTTCAACATTTTGTTCGTTCGAGTTTGAGTTTGTCATAGTTCTCTAATTTGAATTAGGTTTATCATTGGATGAACTACGTTGTTGATATTGACCCTAAAACAAAAATAGTAGGTATAGCTAGTTCGTGAACAGCCAACCATTGCATTGTAAAAATTAGATAGGTTCGATATATGGTCATTGGGTCCTCTTAAAAAAGATTTACTAAATTTATCAAGTTGTTTCAAAAAATTAAAATGGCCAGTTATTAATGGAATTCCTTGTTGTTCTCTGTAAAATACTCGTTTGGATAAGAGCTTCCAAACACATCATAAGCTAAACTCGTGCTGACGAATAACAAACTGCAATGAATACGGAAGGTATATTAATGCTATGAATGACCCAGTATCGAATACTGGTAATAATATCAACAAAAGAATGTTCTCCTATGCTTCTAGACATGTTGAGCAATAAATGAGTTCAATTACCACCTGATTTTTAAATACCAAACCATAAATAAAAAAAAGTGCAATTATCCACTAATCTTTAGATATCAAACAATAAATAAATTAGTTGAATTTTAGATGAAATTTAGCTTTAGAATTGAAGGTGAAAAGAAGCAAAATTAAAGATTATAACACTTTTTTTTCATACACTTTATTATATAAGTAAACTATAATGATTTTTAGTTTTCTAATGCATAATTATCAATATTCATTTTATTATAATTTAAGTGTAAAGATATTAATAATAAAAACTATTTTTAAATTACTAATGAAAATAAAATTAATTTTAAACTATTATTATTATTATTATTATTATTATTATTAATGATAAGAATAATAATTTATATTATTAAAAATTTATAAATAGTT
>JAXCLQ010034798.1:6034-16095 GCA_035584115.1 Cedrela odorata | reverse complement strand
AATAATAATAATAATAATAATAATAATAATATAAAATTAAAGAAGGGTTTGGTTTTGTGGAAACTTTGATCCAAGTGTAAGAATATGTGACACACTTATGATATTTGTTTGTACCAGTTTAATATAATTTAATTTATAATGATGATAATTATTCATTAGTAGAAGGATCCACGATGCATGGGTATAAGAAAACAACAACTTATAAAATTAATTAGGTGGGAGTAGTTAGACTAATTAATTAATTAATGTATTACTTGTACGTGTATATGTATGTCTAATACCCTCAGTTAAAAGCAAAATGTATATTTTAGCTCTTTAACTTAATTTATAATATTTGTAATAGTCATGAATTATGAACATGCATACATATATTAAATAAATATTTGAATAAGAATATAATATAATTAATAATTCATATGTGTAACAACACAGGTCTTGATTTGATGACTTAACCAAATTCTATGTTATTAATAATATTTACACCCTACTCCTACTACTGTACGTGGGTTGGTATTCATTGCCAACTACTCCTTGCACTATTATTGCAAATCCCAAATTCACATTTAATTGAAATTCAAAAAATCATAATTACTAAACAAATAAATAATAAATAATTTAAAAAAAAAAAGAAAAGAAAAAATAACACACTTTATATCCGATTCGATCCTTATGAAAAGATTGGATCACATGAATAAGATGATAGACAAACTTAAACTACGGACGAAATTATAAAATAAATGAGATGTATATTTTTTGTAATACTAATAAACTTTAGGGACCTGAATGCTATTATTCAATAAACAAAGCAAAAATGTCAATCCCGGTAAAAAGAGGAGTCCACGTTATTTTTTATTATTTTATTTGAGGAATATTTAATTTATAAAGCAATAATCATTACGTGGCAGCACAATAAAAATTTGGTCGTGTCCAACACTGTTTTACCTTTTATTTTATTTACATTATTAATATATTACCAAAAATTAAAAAATAAAAATAAACTCAATCACTTATATTTGGCTTAGTTAGCAATACTCAAAAGAGGGTAAATTGAGTTTTTAAAATTTAGAAATTAAAATATATGCAATGCAATGTAGCTAATAAAACAGTAGTTAGAAAGAGAAAGATACAAATACAGTTTTATAGTGGTTCGGTAAATTTTGATTTACGTTTACTCTTTTTGATGCAAATCACTTCCACCGAGGTTCAACTATTTTTTTGTTTTGACAAGTCAAGTGAAACCTAGTACACTCCTTCTACGATGAAGGAAAACCTTACACTTACTTTTCTACATGCGAAGAGTAACCCACAATAATCTTCTTTAGTACGGGTGAAAATATATCCAATATAAAGTCATAAATATATATTTGATTTAGCTATCACACTAGAATAGATATTTCAATAAACTCTCATAAAAAATTAATCTCTCACACAAGATTTGAAAGATTTACAATAGAGAGAGAAAGTTCACTATTTTCGTTTGTAAATGCTGTTCACAAATTGTTGTTGATATTGATGACAATCATCGTTCTACTTTGGTTCACTGTATATATTCTATTTATATTCTTCCTTTTTGTGAAACAATTTTTTGTCTAACGGCTTGATTTTATGCATTTATTTTTCGCCATTAATGCTACAGAAGTTACCGTTGAGCTTTAAAAATAAAGAATATCGATCCCTTTTTTCATTTATCGATCTCTTTATGTGAACAGTACGACTTGCATCTTGAGTATCGATCTTTTCATCTTCAAGTATCAATATGTTTGTGCTGGAGCTATTTTTGGGTTTATGTGTATCGATCTATTGATGCTAGATATCAATCTGGTCTGCTTCACAATTATTTTGCAACTCTCTATGAAAATCATGTATCAATCCCTTCTTCTCCATGTGTCGATTTGGTTGTCTTTATAATTATTATTCAACTCTCTAGAAAGACTGTGTATTGATCTCTTTTTCTCCATGTATTAATCTGGTTGCCTTTATAATTATTTTGCAACTCTCTAGAAAGACTGTATATTGATCTATTCTTCTCCATGTATCGATTTGGTTGCCTTTATAATTATTTTGCAACTTTTTGTGAAGACTGTGTATCGATCTCTTTTTCTCTATGTATCAATTTGGTTGCACTAGTGATATCATCTGAAGCTATTGTCTCATTACATATCGATATCCTCATTTCTTTGTATCGATCATTCTTTGATGTATCAATCTTTTATGGTTCTTGTATCGATTTGTTGACTCACATGTCGATATGTTTGTCTTTAAGTATCGATCTTGCAAGCTTTTTAATGCACTTTGACAAAAATTGTTAAGGAATAATTTCAAGCATATTCATACAAGATTTTGAGATACATTTAGAAACTTTTTATTTTATTTAGTCATTATAAAAAATATATAAATATTAAAGTTTGATATCATCGATTTCTTTCATGATATCATCAATATTTAAACTTTAAGATAGAGCTTTTTATACAACTTAGAAAGATTTTATAAATTAAACTGACAAATAATCATAAACAATAGTTTTTATTTATGTTATTGAAGTAAAATTTTAAGCGAATTATGAATGGAAGTAGTAAAATATTTAACTAAATTTTTTTAAAAAAAAAAACCTTATTAGAGAATAGAAATTATAATTTTTTTACTATTTTTTATCTTAAATTTATTAATTATTTTATGTTACATAAATTTCTTAATGAACTATTTGATAAATATGATGTTTGTACATGCATAATATAGGTGGGTGATATTAAATTGCAAAATTCTTGGCATGCTATAAGATATAATAAATAATTTAAAAGAATATTGTGTCATAATTAGGGATGGTAGTAGACCAGTTTTAGGACGGCTATCTCTAAACCTACATCTATATTTACTAAAATAATTTAATATCAAATCTGTACTAAATTCGTAGTGAGTTTGACATTTTATTACTAAACCCGCTTAAATAGGTATTTAATATTCACCAAATTTGAGTGAATATTCGCAAATTTTTACCGAGATATTTGACATTAAAACTATAAATTTTTAGCATTAAATCAAAATAAAATATCAAGAACATTCAACAAAAAATAAAATTTATCACAACAATTTCATAAAAAAATACATAATTATTTTACAAATTCATACATCATTAATTTAAAATACAACTGACTTAATTAAATTATTTTATTGTTTTGACTCACTTTTTTCTATATTAAGAAAAATTATGTAAATTTAAAGAAAAAATAAACAATAATTTTTAAGAAATAAATTTTAAATTCTATTAATCATTGACAATTCTATAATTGTCATTCGCTGGACACTTTAGCTCCTAACTCATTTGTATACGTATAATTTATTTAATAGAAATGATGAATGTTATTTTGTGACATTAATATAAGTATTGATTTTACATACTACTTTTAACAAAAAAAATTAACAAATTTAATATTACTATAAAATCAATAGATATTCAATTACTGGTAAAAAAAATATTAAATACATAAATTTAATAAAGATTTGAATGCAACTAATAATGAGTGTGTGTGTTGTGTTTTGTGAGTAAGAAGTTTAAAAATTTATATTATAATATCAAAACGACGTCGTTTTTATATTTTTTTAACATTAAAATTAAAACTACATTATTTTGGTACTTCAAAAAAATTAAAAAATTAAAAAAGTATATATTCATAGTTACCCATCGCATATACTCGCGGATATCTATCCACATTCGTATCTATCTCAAATTTACTAAGAGATATACCAAATCTATTCCACTATAAAGATCAAATAATAAGAGGTTTGCGGGTAAAATTGTCATCCCTTGTCATTACACAATAACAAAGAGTATAGAGACTAAATTGGCATGTAGTGATGGTGGTGTGAACCTTAAAGAAAACAACTCAAATTCCTTAACCATAAAGAAATACGAATATATTTATTTAATTAAAAAATGCATTAATAGTTTTTATTTTTCAATGTGATAACAATGTATAAGTCCCTAAATTTTTATGAAATAATAAATAAAATTATATTTAATCATTTATACCAAATACATTTATACCATCAGTTACTATATTGCTACAAATATATCCTTGCTAATAGGGATACTCGTATCAAGTTAAATTTAAAAATTAATACACTAATCTAACACGGTTATTAAATTGATTAAGAGGGCTGTTGGTGCAGCAAAATTCTCTTGGGAACTCTATGCAACAGAATTAGTCTTCTTTGTTCGCTCGATTGTTGTTTCACCTGAAATAACAAAAAACTCTTAAGAGTAAAAGCTAGTAAAAACTCTCGATGCTTAAGTTAAGGTTTTATTTTTTGGTGCTTGAGAGAGAAAACAATGGTAGCGAAAACTTGTGCAAGATTACATTGTGTGTTCTAACGTGCGTACCTAGTTACCTTTAGTTACCATTTATAGGCTACTCTCTCCTTTCATCGTTAGGTCTCTTAAACTTATTAAGATTATAAAGAATTTGAAAATTGCAATCCTAAATTTATTAATATTTTGGGGATAATAGAAACTTAACTTTATAAGTATCGATATTCCGAAAATCAAAGGATTTTGAGCTCTATTTGAATAATACATCTACTAGGCCACAAATCCTTATTATAGAAAAGTCTAGAAAGAACTTGAATTCTATGGTGATACGTAATTGTTGAAAGGTCTCAAAAATCTTACACTTTACCTGAAACATTCTTTCTCTAATAAGAATGGCCTCAAGTTTAGGTAATCTACTCGAGATCATTGCCATGCTGTACTCGAGACCTTTGTTGGTAAAGGAGGTTTCAGAATTCTATGTTTAGGCCTGAGACCTTTTGTTGAACTTAGGGGGTCTTAAACTTCGTTATGCCTGAGATCTTTGTCACATTATGGTCATGTTCTTATGGGCTCGAATTGGCTTCAGATTCTACTTATCTTTAGTGAGACTTTGGCTAAGGCCCTGTGTTACACTCTTTGGGCTTAAGATCCACTGGGCTCTGTCTACCTTTAAAGCCCTTTCCTAAACATCAAGCTCCTCAGTTTTTAGTTGAGAATTAATTATTGGTAAAAATTGAAGGTCTTGACTTAAAAGGACTCATACATCAATTGTCCATACGCAACCTTTAAATATTGAGCCAAATCTTGTAATTTTCCATCCATGTGCCTATCTCCTAGTGGACCACGAGGTAAAGATGTTTTGGGTCTCAAAAGATCTTTCGTGTCCTCATCATTACTGCCTCCTTTTTCAAATTTTGATAATAATCTCTTTGATCTTCTTTCTTACGCGACTTTATTTCATCCCTTCATTTCCTCGTCAGATCAATAGTTAGGGTTTCTTGTTCTCATAAATTCCCTATTTTGTTCTTTCATTGTTCTTATTTGCATTTTCTTTGTATCCAAGCTTTCATTAGACTAGCCATTGCAGCAGAAGAATTATCAAGTTAGAGAAATCAAGCACTAGGTTTAGCCCATTTGTTATCAACATCATTGAGAATGGCGATAATTGATTCAAAACAAAAAATATTCTAAACTATGTATTCAACTTTAGTTCTGTCTTCATTTTAGATTGCAACTTTCTTCTTCGCCATAGACAATTTTTGTAATGACTAAAATTTTGCATAATTGTTATAATAAAATTTTAGTGAACGGGATAAAATTTTTCAGAATATAACAGATAAATAATTCAAAAAGTAAGTTAATAATTTTTGGTTATTACAATTTTAAGTTGGACATAGAAAATAAAATGTAAAAACAAGACCATTTCATTAATAATTTTGGGCCAAGTATTATATATATATATATATATGTATGTATATTTATATATATATATATATATAGATTCACATCAAGCCCCAATTAGATTTAATAGAGGCCTATAAACCAAGCCTAGCCTAAATTTTATTTAGAATAAGCTCATTAAGCTAACGTTTCATTTTTTTTAATAAATTCTAGAACAATGGCCAGCCCACATTTATACTTTTAAACATTTCACATTTTTTATTTAGTTATCATCATTTCTTTTAACAAATTCTAGCATAAAAAGGAGAAACAAAAAGGCAAATAAGAGAGAGAAGGGAGAAAAAGGAGAGAACAGAAGAAGCAAGTGTTTGGTTGGATGAGAAAGAAAGAGAGAGAGAGAGAGAGAGAGAGTGATGGCCGAACAAGAGAAGAGTAGGGTGTTGATGGGTAGGTTCGACGAAGGGGTTGGTTAGGTTAAGATCGGGAAATGAACATAAGAACGAAGATGATGATGAAGCTAATGAGTTGAGTGAAAGTGATGTGAAGGAGCATGTTGAAGTTGAGATGAGATTGGATCATGAATTGAGTCATTTTGAAATGATTTATCCAAACTTTAATGGTGGTGTTGGTAGCGAATGCTAATGAGAGGATTGTGGAAAGTGGACCGGAGAATAAGAGTGAAAATGGGTCTAATGTTCATAAGAATAAGGAGGAGAGTTTTAATAAAGATGTTTTTATGAAGGATACTGTATAGATCAACACAAAGAAAGAAGAAGAAGAAGTGAAGGAGAGGACTAGAAATCCCCTGCTGTGGGATTATTGGCGCGCCTAATGTTAGAAAGTCTGTGATCACAAATTACATGGTTCGCCTTTGTTTTGCGAGGTTCTATTTTGAATAAAATTTGATCAATTCTTGCTCCTAGAAATTCTATGTTTTCTTGTTGTTATGATTGTGTTCTTTCTTGTGTTGTTTTGGTTCTAAAATTGAAGTTGCCAATTTCCAGATTGTGTGTTTAAGTCTAGGATCTCTTCATGCACACAAGGTGTTTGTATAAATGACTTTCTTAGGCTGAGTTGCAATTACTAACAGATCAGTTGAATAAGATCAAATTGTAGTATTGGTACATTGTTATTGGAAGGTCACTAAAAAATGTAAAACATGATGTCAAACTTGATAGCAATAAATTTGCGTTAGTTTAAAACTGGTTTAAGCTGCAATGTGGCTAAGCAGTAGGGTATGCTTCACGTGTGTTCTACAGGCTCCACCTTGGTTATTGATGTATTAGAGAAGCATAAGGCATGAATGTTGTGTGCATATAGTTGTATTTTACACATAAGAAATGTGTAATCAAAGTGTAAACGATGTATGAGAATTTTGTAATTAAGATGTTAATGATGCATGAAAATGATGAAAATGCTTGATGATTTATATATGGCAGTAAATATATTCCCTTGTGACAATGTTTTGACACATGGAAATTGTAAAAATAAGGTGTTAAAATGCATAGCTTGGGTAGCTAGGTTATATGGAAAAATAAGGTAGAAAATCGCATGTGAAAAGGGGGGCAAACTTATTATTGGAATTCTGGGCAGGGCCCAGTAAAACGAACATAAAATAAATTATAGACTTTCGATAAATGAGTAGTAAAATGCTAGGGAAACTAAACATAATTATGACCTTTGCGTTGCATTTCAGTTTGTCGAAAATGCTGAGCAGCATATAGAAAACCTAAAATGAAGTAGTGTTCCCAAAATTGATTTTTAGCGCTATAAAATTCTAAAAAAACTAGATACATAAGGCAAAAATATACCCAAAAATTAGATCGTTCCATGTGGGAATAAATTCTCAGCAAAGGTCGAAAGTCAGTTATCCTATTTGACTGACACACTGTCTTGTGTTTGTACAGTATATACTAAATTAATTATAACTTGAATATTAAGAATCGAAATTAGGATTCGATAAAGGCTACAAAAACTAGGCATGATAAGGAATGACATAATTAAAAATCAGATTTTTCTATCAAGAAATGAATTCCCAGAAAATTCAAAAATCTCACTACCCTATTGCGAAATGGGGTTAAAACAATGTCCTTTCAATTAGATATAAGATGAGTTATAGAAGTTAAAATGAAGCACCGTAAAAAGCCATGTAAATTAGATGGACATAAAATAAATTATAGACTTTCGACAAATAAACGTAAAATATTATGAAAATTAGACACAATTACGACCAACGTGATCGAAAATTAGAATTTTTTGAAAAACAAGTTTGTAGTAAATTTTAGAAGTGGCCGCTTGTGTTGCATTTTGGTTTGCCAAAAATGCTGAGTAGCGTATAGAAAACCTAAAACAAAGTAGTGTTCCTGACATCAATTTTTAGTGCTGAAAAATTTTAAGAAAACTAGACATATAAGGCAAACGAAAATTAGATCATTTCATGTAGGGATTAATTCCTACCAAAGGTTGGAAGTCGGTTACCCTATTCGGCACGGCACACTATCGAGTGTCTATGCATTATATACTAAATCGGTTATAACTTGAACATTAGGAATCAAAATTAGGATCTATAAAGGGCTACGAAAACTAGACATGATAAGAAATGACATAATTAAAAATCAAATTTTTTTGTTAGGAAACAAATTCCCAAAAAAAATCAAAAATCTCACTGCCCTATTGCGAAATGGGGTTGAAACAGTGTCCTTTCATTTAGATATAAGATGAGTTATAGAAGTTAAAATGAAGCACCATAAAAAGTCATATAAACTAGACGGATAAGAGATGAACATATTAAAAATTTGGCTTAAAATCCATTGCTGATTGATCCCAGTAAAAATGCGAAATTGCCCTCGTATGGTGAAGTGTTATCAAGAATGATTGAAAAATGAAATTAAGAACATCCAACTTAGATAAATTTGGTTTAGACCCCATAGTAATATGAAATATTTGAATTTTATTGGGGGATCTGTACTTGCATAATTTAGTTATTATATATTTGTTTATGACTATAAATTATGACAAAAATCATGTGTTGTAGTTCGACAACTAGAACATTCATCGACCCTGCCTTAAGTTGAATTAAGCGATTCTGAAAAGGTGAATGGAATACTATACTATTTTATTTTATTTTTAATGTGATATTTATAATTAATTTATGATTATGATTATGTGTATGGAGATGATAGGTTGAGATATGAGTTATGTGTGAAAGTGTTGATAAGATATGAGATTATGGCTAGGAGGAGGCCAAATATAATAAGCTATAAGATTATGGTCAAGAGGAGGTTGAAAATGTTGAACTAAGAGATTATGGTTAAGAGTAGGCTAAAGATGATGTTGAAATGAATTTTACAGTTATGATATATATAGCTACGGTGTATATATATATATATTATGGTATGTTGTTATGAATTATATATATATGTATGTATGTATGTATGATATATATAGCTAAGATCTATATATATGTATTATGGTATGTGGTTATGGAACATATATATATATATATATAAAAGATATGTGTCTATTATTGATATATATATACATATATACATATACATACATACATAGATGTTATTGATATATATATATATATACACACATATATATATATACATATACATACATACATATATATATTTAAGATATGTGTCTATTATTGATACATATACTTATACATACATACATATATATATATATATACACGAAGTATTATGATCATTATGAGAATGGCCTCATAGGATTTGTGATTATTATTGATATTGAAATTGTTTCCAAGAATGTTTGTGAGGAATTGGCATATTACAAATTTATAGATTATTATTTGGATGCTAATAGATGAGGAAGAAACTATAAGGCTGGTTGTTAAGTTGGTAAATATAATTTATTTATCACATGATTTTAGGGTTATATCTGATGTGGTTTGAATGATCTTAAACTGTTTTATCTTTGAATACCATGTGCACATGTGTGGTGATTAACTCAGAACTAAGGGGATGACGATACGTAAAGGCATTGGATTCCCTTGCTTTAGATGTCACATTCTTAAGAATACTGCAAGTGACTTAGGGGATGGTGATACGTAACACCTCAAAGCACCAAAGAGTTTAAATATGTGTTTGGGGGGACGACGACACGTAACACCCTTAAACACCAAGGTTCTTGTGATGATGTATGTGTGATGATGTACTTTATGAGTATGTTGAATTTAATTGTGATTGAATTGAGAAATTATCAGATGCATATGGATATATATAGAGAATTATTTTAATTTATTTAAAATATATGTGTTAATAATATATTTAACATCCACTCACTGAGTCTTTTAAACTCACCCCCTACTCCCAGTCTCTAGTTT
>JAXCLQ010034787.1:11693-24384 GCA_035584115.1 Cedrela odorata | reverse complement strand
TTGTGTAATAAAAAGAATAACATTGTCTATAAGGAATGTAAGTATGTATTTGCAGTTAATAAGAAACAGGTGTGACATCTAACTGCTTCCTCCAAGCAATTTCATAAGTAGTAACGGATGATTTTTGTATAGCATACCACCCTCAATCTACTCGTAGACCTTTCCTAAGACTTTCCAAAGCTAAGGAGTGATGATAAGCTTCTAACTCTATTACTTCATCATGATATCTCTTAACAAAGCCTCTAAGACTTTTTAAGTCCTCTTACTTCATAAGTAGCAACGAACTAGGGGTTTTAAGACTAACAGTCATCCCTCTGAACTTGTTGACAAATACTTTATACAATTATTCGAAGCTATGGTACTGCCAGGGGTTAGGCTAGTGAATCACTTTCTCGCTTATCCTTCTAATGTTAGTGGGATCAAACAGCACATCTGGGGTTCGTCAAGCCCTTAGATCAACATCATCTCCCTAAAGAATCTATATGCAAGGACGGGTAAATTTTGTCTATAAAAGAATTTATCTATGGCATCTTGAACTTCTTAGGAAGAGTGAGACTTAGGATCCTTTAAGAGAAAAAGTGGGAGATGTAGCTTATCGACTTACCCTCCCACCATCTTTGTCTAGAGTGCATAATGTATTTCATGTATCGATGCTACGTAAGTATATTGCTTATCCTACACATATGCTGAGTTATGAACTATTCCTTCTAAGAGAAGATCTAACTTATAAGGAGGTTCCTATTCAAATTTTAAACCATATGGATTAGCAATTACGTTCCAGGAAGATTCATTTTATGAAAGTGTTTTAGAGGAATCATGATGTCAAGAAAGTCATATGAGAACGAGAAGCGAAAATTCGAGAAAGATATCTTCAATTTTTCCAATGAAGAAGATAAGGCTTATTAAATTTTGAGGACAAAATTTTTGTAAGGAGGGGAGAATTGTAACACCTTTGATTTCCTTTGTAGAGCTCATAATTATTAAGCAATTATATAAGGTAAATGTATGAGGGTATTATTATAAGTTTGAAAAATGTAGTAGACATGAAAGGTAAAAATAAAAATTTTTATTGTTAACAAGGTCATTTTTGAAATTTTAGATTATGGATTAAAATAAAATTAATTGGACTAAGAATATAATATATATATATATATATGTGTGTGTGTGTGTGTGTATATTTATATGTATATGTATATGCATATGTATATGTATATGTATTGGGCCAAATTTAATTAGTTAGGCTAAAACCCAATTAGTTAGGCCCAAACCTAATTAGTTAGGTACAAGCTTAATTATTTAAGTCCAAGCCCAAGCTCAAGCCCAAGCGCAAGCCAAGTTTATATATATTTATATAATAAAGTAAAATAAATAAATAAATAAAATATTAAGTTTTGGCCAAAATTCTCTACACAATCCTAACCATTCATTTGCTTTAATCTAAACCATCCACTTGGCACAATTCTAGACATGTTTTGTAAGATAGATAAGAATAAATATAAAGGCTAAGTTAATGAAAAATGACGTGGCTAAATGTGGTCCCTTTGATTGATTGAATTAATCCTAGTCATCTATGTGTTTTAAGAAATCAGAATTAATTAATATTTAATGGAAATTAGGTGGAAAAAGGGGGGCCATTGGATTTGATTGAAGTAATCTAAACCATCCATGTGTTTTAAGTAATTATACTTAAACAAAATTTGATGTTTTCAAATTCAAAAAGCAAAGGAGTAGAAAACATACAAGTGAAAAAGAATGTAGGAAAAGAGAAGAAAAGGAAGAGAAAAAAGAGAAAAGAAGAGGAAAAGGAAATTGACAAGTTTCTTTTAATTAGAATTTTAGTATTTTTGTTTAGCATGCTTCGTAAATTGAATTAATTATAGTTGAAATTAGAGTTCTTTTAATTAGAATTGCATTATTTTGGTCTAGCATGCTTAGTGATTTAAATTAATTGTAGTAGAAAATTATAGTTCTTTTAATTAGAATTATATTATTTTGGTGTAACATGTTTAGTGAATTGCATTAATTATAGTAGGAAATTAGAATTCTTTTAATTAAAATTGTATTATTTTGGTGTAGCATGCTTAGTAAATTGAAGTTAATTGTAGTAGAAAATTAAAGATGGATAAATTTATATTAGTAGTGCTAAATTGTAGTAGGGAATTAGATATAGATAAATTGATAATATTAATGTTAAATTGAAGTGTGGAAATTGGAAATGGAATTGTGTTAATGTTATATAGTATTTTAAATGAGTAGAATTGGTGGTTATAGAATGTTATTAACATGTGTATATTATATTTATAATAATAGTGTAAATTGGTGAGAAATTAAATATAAATAATATATAATATATATTTATAATGGCATAAATTGTTACTTGTGGATTTTGAATAACGTAATTGTGAAATTGGAATTGAATCTTGACAATTTTTGATAGGCTGAGTTTGTATGAAATAATTAGGAGTGTTTGAAATTTAATAATGCGGATATTATCGAAAAATAAATTGGCGGAAAACGGCAACATTGATGATTTCGAAAATTTTCCGCCAATTGGGTGTTTTTCTGAAAGTTGTATATGTATAAGTGTAGGTATGTATGAAATGATGGAATTGAGTGAATATGGTAATAAGTCATAAGAATGTGGCAACAAGAATTAACGCGTAACTAAAATGGATTGTATTAATTTGATTTTAGGTACATACCATTGAATAGAAACACACTCAAGAAGAGTGGGAACGGAAGTAAGTAAATTGTTCATGCATTTTTATGTCTTAAAATTATGCGATATCCGATATTATGATGAAAATGTGATTTTAACTTTTGGTACGCTAGTATCATTTTATGAAATGATTATTGAATAAAGCAAATGTGATTTTAATCTATTAGTACGCCGATATGGTTTTATGAAATGAAAGTTAAAAATTATGAATTTAATTGTTGTACGCCGATATCATATTTAGAAAATAAATATAAAATGTTGTCGATGTGTGAAATGTTTAAATAAGAATGTATGCTTAGTCATTAGTTATGCTATTCTGATCTAGTTGGGTCTCATATTAAATGCGAGGGTTACGGACTAGTAAGAATTCTGTTTAACGCGTTGCATTCGTTTCTGTTATATGGATATGAGAATGACCTTTACATGCGGAACACGTAATTACGTTCTGAATCCGGGTGACCGTGAGTGTATGTGATACTAACTGACTAAGCCGTTTTGAATGTGTTTATATTATAAATAAATTCTATGTGATTTGGAAAAGTTTTAAAATACTTTGATTGTTTAAACCTTTATATTATGTACTGTATCGATATATAAAAATATGTATGATTTACTTACTAAGATTATATCTTACTCTTTATTGTAAAAATTTGATTTTTCAGATAATAGCTCATAAGGTAACCAAGTACGCAAATGAGAGTACTAGACGTATTTAAAGTTTTTGGGTATATGTAATTGTAGGTTAGCTAAGTAATGTGTATAAATTTATATGCATAAGAACTTTTATAAATTAAATTATGTAGGGTTTGTATAATAAAAGTGATGCATTGTATATTATATGTGAGAATGATATTTGAATTTAAATGTATGTAAAAGGGGCGTGACAATTATCGTGGAGATTTCCGCTTGTTATAGTCCGATTTCTGATTACATAAGTTCGTGTGGTTGCCATAATCTTTTTTTGTAGTAGTTCCTGACTTTTTGTTTTGTTTTTCACAGACTGCACCAAATGTTGATGTAGCAAAAATTTTCGTGAGAATTCCTGTACACCAGCTTCAATCTCTTTCTTCCAGATGATATGTCGTCAAACCTATAACCACAACAAACTTCTTGGGGGTGAAAACCGGTTGTCTAGCGAAAACTCTTCAATGCTTAAATCAAAGTTTTGCTTGTAAAATATTTAAGGAGAGAGAGAGAGAGAGGAAAAATAAGCTAAGGAGTTATTATCAGATTGTTTCATATAACCGTACTTGTTTGCCATTGGCATACTTTTATAAATCGTTTTAAGTCTCTCCAATTTAATAGAATTTTATGGAATATGGAAATAAGGATCTCGTCGTACGAGAATCAAAAAGATTTCATTTGATAAGCATCGACTTTTCGAATTTTGTGGGATCTTGAACCTTTCTTGCAGAACATCCACTAAGCATAGAATCCTTATTATAGAATAAACCTTACTTGCTGAATACATCCACCAGGCTAAAGATCCTTATTATAGAAGAATTTGGAGAGAAATTGGAAAAGTAAATGAATTCTTTCTGAATACGTAATTGTTTGAGAGGTTTCAGAAATTTTTGCCTAAGGCTTCTTCATTCACCTGAGTTGAGCTTATATTGTATATATATATATATATATGAAACATTTATTAGCTGTGCCCGAGGCTTTTATGAGAGGAGAGAGATCTCAGAGTTATCAATCAATACTGAGGCCTTTGTCAGATATACTCAAAACCTTCATGGGAGGAGAAAAATCTCAAGACTAATAACTAGACTTGAGACCTTTAATTTGACCTTAGAAGGTCTCATCTCTCACTATTCCTAGAGTTCTTGTTATCTCATCTCTCACTATTCTTAAGGTTCTTGTTATCTCTTAGTCAACGTATCTAAAGTTAGATTAGGCTTAAAGCTCTTCTTCTATCCATAGTAAGCTTCCATTTTAGGCCCATAACTTATTCGACCTTAGTTATTCCCCATGCCATATATCGAGTTTTATTGTTAACAATAAAGTGCAAGATAGTAATAGTATGTGCAGACAATAGTAAATGGAGATAATCATCTCTAAACTATTTAAATATTATCCTAGTCCCAAGCAACTAAAAGCATACTTGACATCCAAGTTAACTAAATTACATTAACAACCAGAAACAATGGTAACAAGTATTAGATTTTTATTTTATTACTATTAAGAGTTTTATCATATACCTCCCTTAAAATTTTTGATAATTTTACTTTATGATAAATTTTGTAAAAAAAATACACTAATATCTCTTTTAACCATAAATTGACTGATTAAATGACAAATACTCCTAATTTATTTATTCTTTATAAGTAAAACTCTAATATACTCATTCTTATTTAATTTTTAAATTTTGTTAGATATACTTTCTAAAATAAATAAAATAATATTTATTAAAGAATGTTAATTATATATATACATATTAATTCTCTAAGAAATTAATTTAGAATTACTTATTACTTTATATAAGGTTCAAATGGTGTTAATTATTAATAATGTTGAAATATTCTAATTTTTATTATTTAAAGCATTTCTATACCATAATAATTGTATTGCAAAATTTTAGAAATTTAATATAAATTACTTTTTAAATAATATAATAATAATTAATAAAATTTATTTTAAATTAATTAAAATTTTATATTATTAAAAATTTATAATATAAATTAGTATCTAAAATAAATAAATTTTTAAAAAAATAAGGATGAGTAAATTAAACTTTCACTTACGAAGAATAAACAAATCAGGATATCCCTTATATTCTACTAAGACTAGAAATTTTGGATGGAGAAAGTGATTTCAAAATCAATAGAAACTGTCAAATGGAGGTTAACTAATTTTAAATGAAGAAAATAAAAACTGCATACAGTCTACCAAAAAAATATAGAAATTTTGAACGCAACTTATATAACTTAAACATGGAAGATAATAAAGAAGCAGAGCCACCCACTGCAAAGAGGTGAGTGGCAGCATTTACAATTATATGGCAGATACACCATCAACCCAACCATAATTACACGAGAATTGCGGATGATACCTAGCCAGGCCACTTAATTAGTAAATCTTGCATACCCATATTTAGATTGTTATGCAGATTGTTAATTGAAACTCAGCAAATGAGCTTTACTGCAGAAGCACACTATTCATTTTGACATAACTGTTTAGCAGTTCCATCAAAACCAACAAGAGTTAGCTCAGGACTGGGGAGAACCTCTTAATTAAGGAGGTTAACTAATTCAACTGACAATATACTATTTAAGAGTATTCAATTGTATTTCATAAGATCATGTTCCCATGTTGACGAAAAGAGACCTAGGTGGTTTTGAAGGAAATTTGGAGCTAGAAAAGGAAAGATATGTCTCCAAACTGCGGGGACCACACTTGAGTCAGATACCAGGGATTTTTCGGATCCAAAAGCAGAGCAATGAATCTTATAACAGCAAAAATCAGCTGTAATCAACCCAAATTATAATGGATATTTAATATATCCTCATTTCATGGAATGTACATAGCAATCAGTTTCTCAATTATGGAAACAGCTTGCATTTTCTTCAATGGATCCAATGTGGACAGTGGCTTTGAACCAATAAATGCTGTCAAAAAGCCATTTTTCCATGGTCATTGGACATCCAAGTGTGGCCCTACTTTCACTTACCACTTCTTCATCTTTAAAAAATAAAATAAACTAAAGGTCTTACAAAATGGCACTCCAACAATGAAGGGTAATGAGTTTATGAATGCATTTGGAAGAAAACTTATTGCAAAATGTGGCACTAAATGATGGATTCTTAGAATTCACTGCGGTGGAATTGGAAACAATGGAATCATTTCTAAATGCAACATGGAGCTTGCAAACTCTAGGAAGTGCTTACAAAGTAAAAGATGACAAACTTGCTGCAAAGGTAATTTATTGAACAGTAGATAACTATGTTTCACACCCCTACACTGAAATGCAACGGGAGACACTTGAGTTGACTTGATTACAATCGCTGAAATGCAACTATTTCTCTAAATAAGGACTTAAAATGTCTTAACAATCAGATGCAGTCATGATAAATTGAAAGCATAACATTAAACTTACCCTTAATTCCTACCATGTTACATAATTAGCGCCAAGATGATACAATTTGAATATGAATATATATATAGCACATAATGCAGCAGTAGAAATACCTAGACTATGGCAACTTAGAAAACTAGGCTAGTAAAATTCATTCAGATAAGTTCACTTATTATAATGTCGCCTATTTCCCCCTAGAGTATTATATAAGTAGTTAACTTCAGTCAATCAGCAGCAATCATCACAGGAAACATTAAGCAGATGGCAAATAGACTTGCAAAATTTTTCCACCCCATAATACGGTACTTCCATGCTTCATAATTTTGAGAAATCTATTCCAATTTGCAGTACTGCATCCATTGTACTAATCAATCTACAAAGCTACATAATATGTTTATAATTCTTATCCCTGTTCATAAGTCATAACCATGTGCATATTGTAACCATGGAAACAAAGATAATACTTTAAATTGTTAAAAATTAAATGCAAAAACCCATGAGCTTACCTCTTTCCATTGATGTTTTTTTACTGTTTTGACGCCACTAGAAAACCTTCTACGCTCTCTTAATTCTCACTTAATGGAGTTTACACAGAAAAACAAGTTTAAGGACCTTTTACTAAATATAATTTCTAATTTATAAGTTTTTCCATCTAAAACTGTTTTGAGAAATTTTCTACAATTCTTGAAAGTTACCACCCTCAATGACCATTACCAATAGTTATCGTATAGGAAGTTTATATGACAATTGGAGGAGTTATAGGACAATTATGGGTGGTTTCCACTATTACCAACATTCTCCCACTTGATCTATAAATTCTCAAAATTTTAATATTTAAAAAATAAACATATGAATCATGGCTATAAGTTATCAAAATTGACAACTTTTTTCAAATTATTATAATATATTGTGTTTCTTACCTGTCTCTCCATATGTGGTAACTTAATAAATAAACCATATGTTTATTCCAAGTCCTACTTAATGACCTTAACTTAACGAATAAATCTCATGTTTATTCTAGGTCTAATCATAATGATTTTTCTCTTAAATAAATGCGCACACATAATAAGAAAATATCATATAAATAGAGTTTGATTAATAAATTGTATATACATATATAACAATTTACATAATGAAAATAAGTCCCATTCGATCCACATGATCCTTAAAATCCCTAGGTGGCGTGCCTTTTGTCAAATGATCAGCTATCATCAATCCAATGCTAACGTGTTCAATGACCACTTTATTTTCCTTAACACGTTCTCTAATGACTAAGTATTTGATGTCGATGTATTTACTTCGACTACCACTTTTATTGTTTTTAGCCGAAAATATAGCAGTTGAATTATCACAATATATTCTCAATGGCTTAAAAATAGTATCCACAATTCTAAGCCTAGACATTAAACTCTTTAGCCATACTCCATATGAGGTAACCTCAAAACACAAAACGAGTTTGGTCTTCACAGTAGAAGTAGCAATCAATGTCTAGTTAGCGCTTCTCCAAGATACAGCTCTGCTAGCCAGCATAAAGATATATTCAGAAGTTGACTTTCTAGAATCATCACAGCCAGTAAAGTCAGAAGCTGAGTAGCTAACTACTTTCAAATTATAGGTTCGTTTGTATATAAGCATATAATTCTTGGTCCGTTGAAGATATCTCAAGACTTTCTTTGTAACTTTCCAGTGATCCATACCTGGGTTACTCTAATATTCTTCCAACATTCTAACTAAGAAAGCAATGTCAGGTCTGGTACAGACTTGAGCATACATCATACTTCCAATAACTAAAGCATATGGAATGTTGTTCATTTGTTTCTTTTCAAAATCATTTCTAGGGCATTGGTTCAAATTGAACTTATCACCCTTAACAATCGGTGCTACACTTGGTAAACAATCTTTCATTCTGAATCTTTCTAAAATTTTATTGATATAGGTTTCTTGAGATAGACTTAATATTCTTTATGTTTATCTCATGGATCTTTATGCTAATGACATAAGATACATCACACATATCTTTCATATCAAAATTTTTGAAAAGGAATTGTTTCACCTCATGTAGCAATCTTTTATTATTGGTTGCAAGTAAAATATCATCCATATACAGAATAAGGAAACAAATTTTACTCCCACTAATATTTTGGTATATACACTAATCTATAATATTCTCTTCGAAACCGAATAAAGAGATAATATCATGAAATTTAAGATACCACTGTGAGAGGCTTGTTTCAATTCATATATAGAAGCTTACCAACAGAATGCTCACTCTCTTTGGAAGAGAATCCTTCAGATTGCTTCATGTAAACCTCTTCTTCCAAATTTCCATTGAGAAATATTGTTTTCACATCCATTTGATATAACTCTAAATCAAAATGAGCTACTAATGCCATAATTACTCGGAGAAAATCTTTTTAGACATAGGAAAAAAAGTCTGTGTATAATTGATTCCTTCCTTTTGAGTGAATCCTTAAGTCTAGTCTTGTATCTCTCAATGTTACCCAATGAATCTTTCTTAGTCTTAAAAATCCATTTATACTCAATGAGTTTAAACCTTTGAGACAACTCAACAAGATCCCAGACTTTGTTCGTTGACATGGAATTCATCTCATCTTTCATGGCATTATACCATAAGTCAAATTCTTAACCACTTATGACTTGTGAAAACGTATCAAGATTATTTTTTGCTCCAACATTATAGTCAGACTCTTATAGATACACAATGTAATTACTAGGTATAGATGATATTTTAATTCTAGTAGATCTTTTTAATGTTGTATCAACATTCTTCTAATGAAATTGTTGATCAACTAGTTGTTCAATATTTTCAGGTAATTCCTAAACAACTAAAACTATTGGAATATCATTTGTTTATGGAGTTTGATTGTCATTCATTATTGGTTGAATATCAACCATTGGATAATCAATACCTATTTGTACTGGAAGGTGTTATTAATGACAATTAATTGATTACTTGAAATGGAAGGTCTTGAATGATCTTCTTCAAAAACTATGTTCTGAAATTAATCCTTCCTACTGATTAAGTCAATCTCAAGAAATTTTGGATTTTTTGATTCCACAAACCTATTGTAATGAGATAAACAGTAAAATCTATATCCTTTAGACCTTTCTAAATGTCTAATAAAATATCCACTAATGGTTCTTGAATCTAATTTCTTTTCTTATGGATTGTAAACTCTTACTTCAGAATGACAATCACAAACTCATACATGTTGCAAACTCGGTTTCTGACCTTTCCATAACTTAAATGGCATTTTTGTAACAGCCTTAGTTAGAACACAATTTAATAAGTACATAGCTGTCTTAAGAGCTTTAATCCAGAATGACTTAGGAAGTTTAGAGGTATTTAGCATGCTCCACACCATGTCTAATAATGTTCTATTCTTTGTTCAGCTATACCATTTTGATCCAAAGAACCAGCCATAGTATATTGGGCAACAATCTCATGTTCTTGAAGAAACCTCGCGAATGAACCAGGTACATGTCTATTCTCAGTGCATTTACCATAATATTCACCACCTTTATTAGATCTTATGACCTTTATTTACTTATCACATTGTTTCTCTACTTCAGCTTTGAATATTTTAAAAGCAACTAATGCTTGATCCTTAGTATTCAATAAGTAAAGATACATGTATTGTAAGTAATCATCTATAAAGGTGATAAAATATTTCTGACTATATAAGTCCAAGCTAGGACTACATATATCAGTATATATGATTTCTAATATGTCAGAACTCCTTTTGGCACATTTTTTAGACTTGTTGGTTTGCTTATCTTTAATGCAATCTATGCAAGTATCAAAATCAGTAAAATTTATAGTACTAAGTACTCTATCATTTACTAATTTTTGAATTCTCTGTATAGAAAAATGTAACAATCTCCGATGCTATAACATAAAGGAATTTTTATTCATAACACATCTTTTATTGTCAATACATGTATACATTATATTATAACAAACATTATTTTGTAAGTTAACATGAAAAAGACCATTAGACAATGTACCATTTCCAACAAGATCAGATTTATAAAAAATATTTATAAATGAATCTGAAAATGTAAAGGAATATCCACATAGTACAAGTCATGAAACTGAAATTAAATTTCTAGAAAAACTAGGAATATAAAAAATATTCTCTAATGTCATTACAAAACCACTATTGAGAACTAAATTGTATATCCAATAACTTCCATAAGTGAGTGTATCTTATTTTTTGAAAATATATATTGCTCAGTTCCCACTGGCTTCTTTAGGTTTTGCAAACCTTATAAAACATTAGTAATATGGATTGTAGAACCAGAATTAATCCACCATGTGTTATGATAAACCTTAGCCATATTAAATTCATAACAAACAAAAGATATTGAAATACTTTTCTCAAATAGCCATTGCTAAAATTTCATGCAATCCTTCTTTATATGCCTTTTTTTTTTAACAAAAGAAATATTTGGATTCCTTCTAAATTTCAACTTGGGGAGATATCTTTGGTGCTATATCTTTCCTCTTTTGCTTGACTTGCCTTTTCTTTCTTTCTTGTACAGCCAAATGTGCATTTTGTAAACTTTCTCTTAATTCCATCATCAACTTCCCTTCCTCTTGTACACACATGGTCATCAGTTCAATAATGGACCGTTTATCCTTATTTGTGTTATACGAGATTTTGAATGGTCCATATAGTTGAGAGAGAGTGTTTAAAATGCAGTGCACCAAAAAATATTCAGACATTTCAACTTCAAGTGTTTTGAGTTGAGCCGCAATATGTCTCATTTTTATGATGTGTTCACGCATACCATTGATACGAGTGAGCCTTATGGAAGAAAACTTCATTATCAGGGTGCTGGCTAAGGCCTTATCGAATGATTCAAATTATTTGTCAGTAGCCTTCAATAAAACTCGGACATTGTCATGCTGAGCGACAAAACCACAGATGCCAACAGAAATCTTTTTCTTAATAAACATGACTCTGAAACAATTGGATCGCTCCCAGCATTCATAAAGAGCAATTTCAGCTGAAGTGTTGGTATCAGTTATTGTAGGTAGTTCGTATTTCCAGATAGCATAATAAATGTCCATCCACCTTAAATAAAGAAGAACTTTTTCTTTCCATATTTTATAATTGTCTCCTTTTAGTTCAAAAACATTGATATTAGATAGGTTTACAAGTTCTAAAGTTGTACACAATACATACTTATGTCATAAATTTGATACTAATATTATGTTTTATCAATATAAAACATGTCTTAAAATATGAATCAATAGACATAAAATACTATCTGTAGACTAAGTATTTTACTCTAGTAGATTCATATATCTTTATGATAAAATTATCAAATTATATCTATATTCTCAATTCCTGTGGGTAAGTTAAGAAAATTAATTTGATACTTTATCCTAATTAATCATATAAATGTAATAAAAGTTCATGTGGGATAAAATTTATCACATTAAATATGATTAATCACAATTTATGTCTTTAAACTATATGTGATCATAATATAATTGGCACTTAATTTAAAGATGTTGTGGCTACTCTCTAAATTAAAAATTATATTAATCACTTAAACATATGAAATTCAAAAATTTTAATTAATATTTATATTTCCTTAAATATATTGTACAGGTAATATAGAGTAATTTATTTAAGTTAAAAATTACACTAGGAAAATTTTCAGGAAAGATTGGAGGAGTCACAAACGATTCCACTTAAAATTCAATCTCTTTATGCAGTTTATGGCCCTTCTAACAAAATTTTTCTAGACATGTAATTAATAACAAAATAAACTACAAATATACCCGACAATAGTCATTAATTTTGATAAGTCTAAATTTGCAAGCTCTTATCCAAATATATGCATTCATAAATATATATATA
>JAXCLQ010034787.1:0-11593 GCA_035584115.1 Cedrela odorata | reverse complement strand
ATATATATAATGTATAAAATTTAAGTATTCATCAACTATAAAATATACATATCATAAATTACAATAAATTATGTATATTTCATGTCAAACAAAACTAAATTTTAAGCCACAATCATGAATAATCAAAATATGATTTTTGATTAAATTGCATTATATTCTGAATTTATAAACAATTACATAAATAGCATGCATTTAATTAATAGTTAAAATTAAATAATAATTAAAAGCTCCAAGGCCTGGGCTCGATTCGGGCCAAATAATTTCCATGCAATTATTTCATAAAGTTAAAGAAAACTTTGAATGCAAACTTAATTACAAAATGACCTATGGCCTAGTGGTTAAAACACTGAAATCAAATTACTAGGCTTGGGTTCGAATCACGCCAAACGCAGGAATGTTCAGCTTCATATCTGAAAACAAATGACATGTCGTTTCTCACGCCAGACGTAGGAATGTTCGGTTTCATATCCTAAAACAAAATGACATGTCGTTTCTATGTCCTCAAACGAAACGACATGGCATAGAAAATTGAAAAATTGTCTGGGTCTAAACCGACATGTTGTCTTATCCTTATGGTCAACTTTTGAGCTCAAACTAGATGATATGTCATTTTATTTAACCATATATAAACGACATGTCATACGTTATTAACCACAAAACTAGATGATAACCGATATGTCATCCATAGGTTTTATAATAAACTGACATGTCGGTATACTCCCTTTAGTTTGTCTTCAACCTTTAACCAGGTCTACCTGAACTACTTATGACCCGATTTCAGACCCGCCGGCCTTGTTTTTTATCGATTCCTACTTGTTTTCCAACGTTTTTCACGTTTAAAATGTTCTAAATTCTTTTATGAATACATTAGTTATATTTATTTGCATTAAAAATTGTAAAATTTTGATTGTATGAAATATTCAAAATTGACCGAATGAACCCATGGTTATCATTTTTGGTTTTCATTGAAAACATACACAGAACACATCAAAGCAGAGGCATAAACTCGCTCTGATACCAAATGTAAGCATGAAAACAAAGATCGTGCTTTAAATTGTTAAAAATTAAATGTGAAAGGCCAAGGAGCTTACCTCTTGCCATTAACGTTTTCTTGCTGTTTTGACGCCAATAAAAAACCTTTCAAGCTTTCTTAATCCTCACTTGATGGAATTTATAGAAAAAAAAAACAAGTTCATGGATCTTTTACCAAATATGACCTCCAATTTATAGGTTTTTCCATTAAAAACCGTTTAGGAAAGTTTTCTATAGTTCTTGAAAATTACCACCCTTAATAACCATTACCTATAGTTGTCAGAAATGTGTGACATGTGTGACAAGTTTACATGGTAGTTGGAGAAGTTATGGGCCACTTATGGGTGGTTTCCACAACCACCAACAGATATATGGTTAAACATTATTTTCAAAACCATAACCATAAATTACTACATCTAGTTGTTTAGAAATAAGCATTGATAAACACAATTCTTCTCCTCATTTGAGTTTAAAATATGCATAAGGGATTAGCATTAATATAATCAACTATGTCTAGAATAGAATCGGTCTGACATAAGGGAAATAGTTCATCTAGTCCCTCTAAAAACATAAGCCTAACTGGCTGAATAAATTTAAGTATTCATTCTGTTTGTTTTCCCTAGCTGCCTCCTTTTTATAACTCAAGCCAAAATAAATGTAAGATGGCACGAGGGGCAGATCAAGACCTTGAATCGTTTTCTTATTCCACTTATCACATTGCCTTTCCAAGATGCTTGCTTAAGCATTTTTCTAGGAAGTTCCAAAAACAATTGCAAAATCTCTGCTTTGCTTTCATAATGTTACATGACATGTGGATGAAGCATCAGCAACCTAGTCATTCTTGGGGAATATTCTTATTTGACTATGTTTCATATTAGTTATTTGGAGTAGATTTCTTTACCTGTTAATCAATAACCTCTTTCATTTAGGGTTTGGGGCCTCCTTTTCCGTTTTAAAGCAGACTTTGTGTTATTGAATAAAGTGTTTTGGTTTTTCCTATATTTCTTCAATTGTTTCTCCCCTTTCTTCCTCTTTTATTTTGTTCGTTATTCGGTCGTAAAACCATATACTATTTTTCCTCTTCAAATTAAAATCAGAAGCTCAAGCCTGGAATCATATCATTTTCTCCCTGTTTGCTCAAGCCTTAAGTCCTTTGTTCACACACTATCCTCTTTCAAATACCCAAGCTAAAAATTTTCTGACACCCCATATATCACTATCCCATGCCAAGAAAACCAGCTTAGCTTGCACTTGAAACACCTCCTAAAGCTAGTGATGTACCTTGTGTATCAGGTTCTAAGAGTGCGTTTGTTTCTAAGGGTGAAAAGGAGTTAAGCAATAAAGATGATGTTAAATCTAAAACTGAACCTGTTGAGATTAGTGAGGATGCATTTGCGCTTGGTCAGAGCAAGAAACTCTTGTTGATTGATAATGAAATTACTAAGCTAGAGATTGATGGCGATTTCATTGGTTGCGCACGTCATATTAAACTGTCTCCTACCAAGTTAATTGCCCTTGGATCATACAGGAACTCACTTGATATGCCTACAGTTAACTTGTAATCTAGTGGTTAGTGTGGCAAAATTGTTTCCTGACCAAAAGTGAGCTTCTCTTGGATTCTATATTTTCTACAGATTCCTCTCCAAATCCTACGCTCTAAGTTCTTCATACACCTCTAGCGCTGACGCATCACCTTGCACAAGTTTGGATTGACCATTTTTTCACATCTATACACTGGACAAGGTTTAATATCTCTTAGTTGGACGTAAGAAGCCACCTAACATGAAGTTTTACCATCCCAACTCAGCAGGGCTTAAGTTTTTCTCAGTGGAGGAGAATGATGAAGAATGGGAAATAGAAAATTGTTGTTTAATAATTTTAAGGTTATTTTTTATGTAAGTCAGGATTTTATTCGTATTAAAGTTTTCTAATATAGTTTTCTTATATGAGTAGGTTTTATATTACTTATTAGGAGTAGATTTGTTTCCCTATTAATCATTATGCACTCTAAATAGTTTTCAATTTTAAAGCAGACTTGATGTTATTGTGAATTATTGAAAAGTTTTGGTTTCTCCCCCTATTTCTTCAATTGTTTCTCCCATTTCTTCTATTTTTTTCCCCTTTCTTCCTCTTTTATTTTATTTGACATTCCGTCCTCCATCATTTTTTCTCTCTACGTTCTCTCTCTTCAAACACAGAAAAAATCTCTCCCACAGATTAAATTCTTTGTCGAACACAAAGGAAATCTCTCTCGCATCTTGTTAAGTCTGTTAAAAAAAATCTGAGATTTTGTCCCTCTTTTTCCAGATGCAAGAACTCAACTCTGTCAACACCAAGTACATGGTTCATTAAAGTGTATTTCTGAATTTTCTTTCTTATAACTTAATTTGAATAGGATTTTGCCTCATTATATTAAGATATTATTTTATAGGTTATTTTATAAGAAGAAGAAGAGAATTCGCATGATCTTTACAAGGTTCAGTTATAAAGACTAAATCCTCCAAAGAGGTAATATTCACTATAATCCTGAGTCAAATCAGCACGGACAAGGTTATAAAGCCTAAATTGAGATAGACTTAACTAAGCCCTAAATCTAAGGTTCATATGTTAGTCATTTCTTTTTTCTTTTCTTTATTTTTTTGGTCAAGAAACTGAAATTTATGTTAATAAGGATAAAGAAAAATACAAGGTGAACCAGAAATCCAGAGTCATCCACATAAAGCCCTTTCAGTGACATATCAAAACACTATGCAAAAATTGTTGCTGCCCCAAAAGCCAAGACTACATCAAAACACATTCCTCATTGAATGATGAAGAAAAAACAAGTATCCTGAAAGTCTTTAGTGACAGAGGCCTAAAGAGATGCAAGAAAGCTAAATCTGCGCCGTAAAGTGCTAAAATCTTCCTCTCTTAATTCCATCAAATATACAATCATTCCTCTCTTGCAAAATCACCCATAATTGCACACTAAGAAAGAGTCCTCGTCATAAGAGGTCGAGATAGCCCAAAACAACTTTTCTTCGTTGCAAAGCTTAACTCAAAGGGAGGAAGCAATGGTGCAATGAAGAAAAATACGATCCCTGGTTGGTGTGGGGGTTGATTTTTGCTTTCCAAATTATATTGAACTGCTGAAAATTGTTGCAAGTGATATCTTCACTCAAGCTCAAGAGATAAGATTAACAAGAAAATTAAACAAAGACTTTAAGATTCGACATATCAAAAAACATAGAAATACATCAAACATATTGAAATGAAATCATGCACGCTATATTTTGAGAATCATAATGCATCCTAGATAACTGGCTTAGCTGAAAAGAACTCTCTCATACAAGATCTATAGGTAAAAATGCAAATACTTCTTTGCCAATCTTCAAAGCGAATGGGGGTGCGGTGGAGGCGCGACGCGTCTCATCGGTTTTCGAGTGCGCGACCGCCGCGAGAAAGCTACAGCTGTCATACAAATCGTGCAAAAAGTTCCCAAAGGACCACGACATGTACATATGTATATTTTAAAATTTAAATATTTTAAACATAAAATACAAAGATTAAAAGTTATACTTTTTCAAATTGATTTTCCGAAAAAGCAAGTCAAGTTCCTCACTTGCCTCCAACTGTATCAACATGTCCAAACGACGAAGACGGTTCCAGTTTCGTGATGGGATTATTAAACAATCGATATTAGTTTCACTAAGCCAACATTTGTTTCTCTTTTATGCTTTACAAGCACACACCCTTAGGCTTTTTTTTTCTTTTATTTCTTTTCAAAAACAAAGCAAAACAAGCTAACTCAAATAAAATTAAAGCTCTCAATTTTTCTTGTAAAACAAAGTAGCATCACAATTTTAAATTTTAAAATGAGTTTTTGATTTTGTTGATGAAAAGGTAGCATTCAATTTTGAAATTCAAATCTCAGTTTTTAACAAAGAAAATGTAACATTACACATGCATTAGGCAAAAACTTTTATAACTTTTATAAAGACTTAACAATTAAGTCTATAGCGATTCAATTTGGAATTGAATTCCATACTTGTAAGGTTTACATTTGACCTTTTTCCATTCACAAATAATTTAATGCCATGTATGTTGCAAAGTTCAAATTGAATTCAAATTCAATTTGTATTCTTACTTAGACGTAATACACCTTTTCAATTTAAAAAATGAAGCTTAAATTTTTAATGCCTTCATTTGCCTTTTTCCATTTACCAAATAAATCATTGCCATGTATGTTGCATATTGAAAATTGAATTCAAAATCAATTTAAATTATACTATTTACGTAAACACCTTTAATTGCCTTTAATTTATTTGAAAACAAAATATAAAGCCAAGTATCAAGCTTTCATTGATTGTTCAATTTAATATTTATCAAATTAATATTATAATATAATATATATATATAAATCAAATTACTAGATTAATATATTATAAGATATATATATTATATTATTATTTTAATAATATAAAAATATGTAATGAGTACTTAGATATTTTATTATTATTTTAATAACGTTATATTATTATTACTTTAATAATAATAAAAATATATAATTATTATTTATTTATTTATATATTTATATATTACTTTAATATATAATTATGTAATTATTACATTTGATATATATAATATAATATTATTACTTTAATCAATATTAAAGTATTATATATATATATATATCAATATCAAAAATATTCGTAAATCATATTTACGTTATCCCATAAATACCGAAATATTTCTCACGTATACGGGTGCTAGCGCGTCCTAATCAGAAAATATATTCTTTATTATAAAGAATCAAATTGCTATTCGATCAAAGTATCGTAACAATATTATTAACTAATTAATGGTTATTGTATAATAGCAATTACCATCATCATCAAGTAACCGATTAATATGTGTGACCCTCTAAGTTTATTATGAGCTGGATATGAGTGGATACTAACTCTTTTAGTATCTCCTCGGTACAACTCTTTGTAACCAAAGTTTCCAATAATTATGAGTGACCTTTAGCAAGATGTCATGACCCCCGGACACAAATGAATTAATATACCAGATAAACTCATATAGTCATACGTGCATGTAGTAAAGTCATTCTATTGTCGACTCCCAATCAAGTGTAGGTCATGGTATCGTCAAACCTCTAACTCAATCATAGGATCAGTACCTCAATCATATATAGGATTTGTTTATCCGCAAAACACTTTTTCGAACACACATGCTTTGGCCAAAGATTTTATTCTCACGTATGACAGTTTCACCTATGATCTCAAGCTCCAACATCTGAGCTAGCAAATTCCATCTTGGTTATCAACTGTCCTTATACACTTAAACACATTGCCAGCAAGTTTCTTTCACCAAGCATAGCTAGCATGATACTATATATATAAGTGAACTATATGTCTCAATGTAGAGGGCAATCATGACACCTCAGATCATAAGACTAGTGGTACACTAGTACAGTTGTGTGACTTATTATTAACTGTGGATAATCACCTATGTGATTCATCACATTTAGTTACGTTCAATAACACGTTCTTTAACATATTACCCATGTTTATGCTCTTATGACATAAGACTCGTCACTCAACTATTAGTATCCAATACTAATCCTTGGCAGCATCAAACATGTCAGTCATGCAATGTCATACTCCCATATAACATTACCTCAACCGGGAATTGATTCAGATGTATTTAAATCATAGACACCACACTCATATCTATAACTCTTTTGCAAACAGAATCTTGAGATTATAATATATCACGGGATCTCATTCTGTATTTTATATATACAATATAAATCAGTAACTAAATAAGCAAAATGATATAATAGTCATTTTATTAATCGTAAACAAATTTATAATTAATTATAGAAATATATATACATAGAATGATATCCATGAACTGTATAATACGATTGGTTCTAGGGCATATCTCCAACAAACTCCCACTTGCACTAAAGTCAATCACCATAGTATCCGATACCTATCCTCTCAAGGTGGTGATCTAGTTGTTGCTGTGTCATCAGCTTAGTCAGTGAGTCCACCACGTTATCCGCAGACAGGATTTTATATACTATGATCTATTTATCTGATATATATTGTCTGATCAAGTGGTATTTCTTCTTAATATGTTTAACTTCTGGTGAAACCTCAGTTCTTTAGCTTGAGCTATAGCTTCATTATTGTCACAATACAAAGTTACTGAGTCAATTATGGAATTAACAATTGCAAGTTCTGTAACGAACTTACGGATCCAGACAGCCTCTTTTGCAACTTCAGAAGCAGCAATATATTAAGCTTCTGTAGTGAAGTCAGCTGTAATAGTCAGCACTTCTATTACATATGAAGACAAATGCAGAAATAGACTTTCTATCATCTATATCTAATTGGAAATTAGAATAAGTGTAACTCTCAAGTTTTAACTCATTACCTCCTCTATAAGTTAAAACCAAATCTTGAGTTCTTTGCAAGTACTTCAAGATTCTTTTGATTGCATATCGACTAGTAATACTTACACTATACATTATATCAGGTCTTGTATATAGCATAACATACATTAGACTACCTATTGCCAAAGCGTAAGGAATCTTATGCATATGCTCACGCTCAGCTTTAGTCTTAGGTCTCATCTCTCGAAAGAAATGAACACCATGACTACAAGGTAAGAAACCCTTTTTAGAGCTATCTATACTAAATATGTTTAGTACTTTATCTATGTACAGACTTTGGAAAAGACCCATCATTCGTTTCGCTCTATCTCTATAGATACAAATACCCAAAATAAAGGTCGCTTCTCCCAAATCTTTTATGGAGAAAACATTAGACAACTATAATTTAGCCTTAGATAACATGTCCACATCATTTTCCATGAGTAGTATGTCATCTATATACAATATAAAGAATGTGATGGCATCTTTATTCTCTTTTCTACAAACACATGGCTCATCAATATTATTGATGAAGTCAAACAATTTAACTGCATCATCGATTGTATATTCTAATTTCTAGAAACTTGCTTTAATCCATAAGTGGATCTATGCAATTTACATACCTTATGACTATCATCAGATGCAACAAACCCAACGGGCTGTTGCATATATATAGTCTCCTCAATGAAACCATTAAGGAAGGCTGTCTTCAAATCCATCTGTCATATCTCATAGTCATAGTAAGCTGTAATAGCAAGTAATATCCAAATGAACTTTAGCATGGCAACTGGCGAAAAGATTTCACCAAAATCAATACATTGTTTTTTATTATAACCATTTGCCACCAACCTAGCTTTAAAAGTCTCTACTTTTTCATCTTTGCCAAATTTTCATTTGTAAACCCATTTATAAACGATATGAACAATTTCTTTTGGTGGATCAACAATTGACCACACCTGATTAACATATATGGATTCCGTTTCATATTTCATGGCTTTAAGCCACCTTCCAAAATCGATATCTAATATTGTTTCTTCATAAATTCTAAGATCTTCCCTCTATATATCTTCTCCTATCATAAATGATTCAAAATCGTTTTCAAAAAGAAAATATTATTTCTGAAAATGGCGAGATATCCTAATAGATCTACGAAGAGTTTGGTCTACAGAAGACTGAGGATCAGATCGAACTAGTTCATCAGCATCAACAGGTTCATCTGCATTAATAAGTTCATCCATCTGAGATTGATTATCATCGAGCTTTCTAAACTCATCTGAAAGCTTAATCTTTCTACCTACATCACAGTCCTCAATAAACTGATTCTCGAGAAACTGTGCGTGTCTACTAATTAAAATTCTTCGATCAGCATGAAAGTAGAAATAATATTCTAAACTATCTTTAGGATATCCAATGAATTAACATTTCTGAGATTTAGCATCTAGCTTCCCAATGTTAACTATTTTAACATAAGTTGGATATCCCCAAGGCTTCATATAATTGAAGCTTAGAGCTTCCCATACCATATCTCATATGTTGTCTTAGGAACTGTTTTAGATAGAGTCCTATTTAAGATGTAAATTGCAATATTTAGGGTATATCCCCAAAAATATATAGGTAAGTTTGTGAAACTCATCATAAATCGTACCATATATAATAAAATATAATTTTTTATTTTCGATACACCATTATACTGAACTGTATAAGAAAGTGTAAGCTAAGAAAGTATACTGTTAGTTTTAAGAAATTCTAGAAATTCAGTACTTAAGTATTCACCTCCACGATCAGATCGTAGAATCTTAATACTCTTTCCTGTTTGTTTCTTTACTTCAGCTCTGAATTCTTTGAACTTTTCAAAAGATTCAAATTTGTACTTCAACAAGTACACATAACTAAACCATGAATGATTATCAGCAAAAGTTATGAAGTATGAGAAACCTCTTCTAGCCATTTCACTAAATAGACCACATACATCAGTATGTATTAATTCAAGAACTTCATTGGCTCTCTTCTTTTGTCCAACAAAGGGCGATTTGATCATCTTACCTTGAAGATAGGATTCACAAGTTGGGTAAAGTTCAAAATCCAATGGACCTATCAATCCATCACTACCTATTTTTATAATCCTCTTATCTCCAATATGATCCAATCTATAATGCCAAATAAATTTTGAATTAAATTTATTTATAAATCTTTTCTTATTAATAGTATTAGTCATGTTAATGTCATTAGTCTCAAGAACATATAAACTATTTACATTCAAACTAGTGCCAATCTATTTATTTCTCAAATAAATACAACATTTACATCCATCAAGCCTAAAAGTGTAACCTTGTTTACACAATTGATAGACAGACAAAATGTTTCTATTGACGGTAGCAAAATACAAAGTTTTGTACAATATAAAAATATGACCGAAGGCAAAACAATTCTGTAAGTCCCTGAGCAAGTGGCAGCAACCGTTGCTCTATTTGCCATCTTCAGTGTCACTGTACCCTCTTCTAGTAACTATTTACTGTGAAAGTCTTGTAACGACATACAAATATGAGAAGTGGCAATTAAATCAATTATCCAGTTATTCGAATCTAAACTAACACTTAATTCAGTTTCTATAACATGATAAGAAAGTGCACTTTCCTCTATCTCACACTCTTCATATAAAGAAGACAGTTCATTTTCCAATGTTCGAGCTTTTTGCAATGATGACACTTATTATTGGCTTGGCTATTGGCAACTCACTTGCCTTTGTCCTTCTTTTTCTTATTCTTGGAGACTCCTCCTTTGGGTCTAACCCTAAAGAACTTCTTGCCTTTCATTTTAGACGTCTTACCATAAGATGCTGTATCAAGAACGATCTCTTTCTCTTTACCCTTGAAGACATTAACCAAAGAAAGATGGATCACTGAAGCATCCTGCATGCCTCATGCTGAGTCTATAAGTCATCACTCATAGATGCCAGCATATACAATCTTACTCTAAGATTATCGTCCTTCAATTTCTAGAAAGTCTCATTCTCCTCTTGTATAACCTCCTCTAGAAGGGACTTAGGAATAGGCACTTGAAGAACATAGCCAATTCTTTCAAAATCTAAAACAATTCTTAGATTCTGATACCAAACCTTATAGTTAAGTCTAGTAAGCCTATGGGTATCAAGGCTTTTGAGAAGAAGGTTACTTATTATTCTCCTACTAGAAAAGAGATCAGCAGAAAATGAAAATACATCAAAATGTATTACAGTATATATCAAACTATTCAGTTATAAACTTTAAACCAAATAGTTCTCCCACTACTTTAATTATATCTCATACTCTCTCAATGAAAAAACTATAATCAAATTATAAGTTTTCGTGGGTGATCATATTCTCATCAAACTCACAAAACCTCACCTAACAGATATTAGTTAAGTAAGTCCAATGAGTAAAAAACTCATTTCTATTTGTAACTTTTTACAAAACATTATCAATCTTCCTCTAAGAAAAGACATTTCACCTAACAGATATTAGTGTCTCAACCTAGTTAGGCTAAACCTAACACATTTTCTTGAATAGAAATGAAATCAAACCCCTCACCTAACAGATATTGGAAACCAAAGACCCCCTATCAAGAAACAGGTTAAATAGACTACGATACCTCATGAGAGCCCTCACTTAACAGATATTGGGTTGCCCTATCAAAGATGACGATAACTACCTACTGCATTGGAATAATTGAACCTAATATTATATGAGGGAGATTTTAATTTATGGTTTCATTTAATAAATTAACAAATTAATTTATTGGAGAAAGACTTTAATTGATACAATATCAATTTTTCGATTTATGTTCATATTATTATTAATTATAGTTGAATTAAAATAAATTAGAATATCATTCAATTTAATTTTAATTCGGAGTACAATTATTATTATTATTATTATTATTATTATTATTATTATTATTATTATTTAGAATCATCATTCAATTTAATTTTAATTCGGAGTACAATTATTATTATTATTATTTGTTCAATTGAAATAATTTCAAACCTGAAAAATTTTAATTTTAACAAATTAATTTTTCAGTAACATATATTAATCAAATTAATACTTATGTATTATTATTATTATTATTATTATTATTATTATTATTATTATTATTATT
>JAXCLQ010034748.1:0-12705 GCA_035584115.1 Cedrela odorata | reverse complement strand
CCTCCTGACATTGTTAGACCTTCCAGTTCAAGCAAGCCTCCAGCTCTAAGTAAAGAAGTAGTGATCTGATGCGATCAGGTGCCACCTCCCTCTACCCTCTAAATGGATAAGGCGAAAGGAAAGAGGAAAACTGCGGCTACTGCCAAAAGAAATAAATCACGACATAATAAGAAAGGGTCCTCTAGGTCGAGGACTGAAGAGACCGTTGAGGTTCCTCAGCTTTTCCCAGAAGACCTTCCTAAAGACAAGAGAGAGTTTTTCTCCCACTTCCTTTCCTGCATCAATCAGCAGGCCATGAAAATCAGTCCTAGATATTCCGAGGCTCTTGAGAATACCTTGGGTTGGCACTACTAAATTACACGATAAGGTGGTTAAGTTGGGTAAGTCAGTCTTCCTTTTTGCTTTTAGACCTAAAGATACTTTTTATTTCAAATCTCTGATTTACTTTTGTGTTTGATTGCTTTAACTTCAATATGCAGTCGTATTGCACCGAGATGTCCTTGTGGATTACTACACGAGGGTGTTAAAGTATGATAAGAAGGCGGAGAGGGCTAAAAGGGACTTAATCTTAAAAAGGACCAAGTTTGATTCTGAGAAGGTGTAGTGAGCTCGAGAGATGAAAGAGCTCTAAGTCAGGGCAGCCAAGGTGAAGTCTTCTCATTCTGAGTCTAGCAGGAGGGTAAGCATCCTTGAATCTGAGCTGGGCAAGGCGAGGGAGGAATGCCAAAAACTCTGCCAAGATTCCTAGAAGAAGTATTAGGAGCTAGGGCAGAGTTTAGACGCCGAGCAAAAGAGATGTATACTTATGTGCAATAAGATTGAAGAGGATGAGAGAGCGGTAAAGGCCCTTGTTCGTGAACAGGTCAATGAAGGGATTGACCTGACTTGCGAAACGATCCAAGGCCGATATCTAGATCTAAGCCTAAATTTACTATATAAGGCTTTGGGACGTGAGCCTCCCCGCCCTGATGAAGACTCTTCGGTTGGCCTTATGCCTGAAGAGGGTGCTCATCCTAATTTGAAGATTGCCTTCATACCTCTTATTAAGGCAATTGATATGTCTTCAGGTGAGATGACGGAGGCCACTCATGCTGAGTCGTCTGCTACCCTTTTTGTTGAGCTCATCAAGGCTATTTCTATTGAGATGACTGAAGCTACTCCTCCTGAGCCGACTGTTGCTCCCTCCGACCTGCCTGTTGCTCCCTCCGACTTGACTGCTGCTCCCTTGGATCCGACCAGCCATCTACCCATCCCGACCTAGTAAAGCCAATATTTAGTCTTTTTTTTTTTTTTTTTGTACATGTATATAGAAACAATATAATGAACTTCGCTCTATTATTAATAGAATACTTTTAGCTTTCAAGTCTTTGTGTTAACTTACTTTTTTTCTGCTCTTTAATATTCAGCACTTAATTTAATTTATAGAACTTAACTGTTATCAATATGATAATGCTTCAAATAAAAATATAACCTAAACTGAGTTGAATTGATAATACATAACTTATCTTTAAAATCAACCTTCTACCCTTCATATCTCAGATTGAACATCTTTAAGTAGGAATCATGCTAGTCATGACTTAACTTGCCAGTTTTAACGAATTTTGGATACTCTTACCCTATCTTGAATTTATTGATCCATTTACATCCTAACTTTGTTCTCATGAGCAAATAGGGTCTTGGATAATATCGCATCTAGGCGAAAGTTGATGATAACTATCTAAGAACTCTTTCTACCCTTGTATGTCCCGATGTATTGTTTAGAACTTATTTGGGTTGTTGATAATGCTACCCTGAAAAGAGTTAGAGAACTTTAATTACTCAGGAACCATTTTATTCTTATAGAGCCTGAGGTCATACTCAAGACTTATTTGAACTTATGGATAGTATTACCCTGAGACAAATGGAAAACTTAATCTTCTGGGAACCACTTTTGCTCTTATACATTTCGAGGTCATGCTCAGGGTTTTTCAAGCTGTAAACAGTATTACCCCGAGATGATTAGAGAACTTTAGTTGCTCATGAACCATTATGCTCTTATATAAGCTGAGGTTGTGTTAAGTGTTTATTTGTGCTTATGGATAATATTATCCTGAGATGTATGAAAAATAGACATTTGAGAACCAAGTTACCCTTATTTGGGTTTTTAGATAATATTACCCTGAGATGTTTGGAAAATAGACATCTGGGAACTAAATTACCCTTATTCTAGTTTTTGAATAATATTACAATGAGATGTTTGGAAAATAGACATCTAGGAATCTAGTTACCTATATTTAAGTTTTTGGATAATATTACCGCGAGATGTTTGGGAAATTAATCATCTAGGAACCACTCTTACTCTTATACGTCTTAAGGTTGACCTCAAGGCTTATTTAAGCTGTGGATAATATTACCGTAAGATGACTGAGACGTGAATTTCTGGAGACCACTTTGTCCTGAGGTCGAGCTCTGAACTTTTTCAGATTGTGGGTGATATTATCCCAGGCTGTGTGTTTCTTTACCCCTTAACCCTTAGCTTGAGGGTCATCTGTATCTTCTGTTGTTAAAGGTCTTTAGTGAAAAATAATATTTTATTTATTTCTAAGGCAAAAAAGATTTTACAAATCTTTGATAAATTCAAGGGTAATACAATTTCAATCGTTCGGCATTTCATGATTTCTTGACTCTACTCCCACTTAGAGATTCTAACTTGTAAACTTCAGGTCTCAGAATCTGGATGACTTTGTACGGTCCTTCTCAATTAGCCTCGAGAACACTTTCTCCTAGCACTTTGGTGTTCAAGGTAACTTGTTGCAAGACCTAGTCTTCAACTTGAAAAGTACGATGTCGAACATGCTTGTAATATCTGGCTACCCTTTGTTGGTAAGTCACTGCCCTTATCATCACCTGATCTCTTTTCTCTTCAAGTAAATCTAACTCCAAGCATAAGTTATGATCATTGGATGCCTTGTCATAGTTGCTGACCCAGAAGTTGGTAAATCAACCTCAATAAGAATTATTGCCTCACACCCAAAAGTTAAATTGTAAGGAGATGGCTACCTTCGAGGTGATTTTGTATGCCCAAAAGACATCGAAAAATTTATCAATCTATATACCTTTGTGCTCCTTGAGTGCCTTCTTGATAACTTTGTTCGCAGCTTTTACTTTTCCGTTGGCTTTTGGATGAGCAGGCATTACAAACCTAAGATCAATAAAAAAATTTGCACAAAATTCCCTAAAGCTCGAGTTGTCAAATTGCTTTCTATTATCCGTGATTAGCACTTGTGGTATCCCGAATTGATAGAAAATGTTCTATTTAACAAATCCTGTAACCCTTTTCTCAGTGATGGTGGCTAACGACTCAACTTCTACCCACTTGGTGAAGCAATCAATGGGCACTATAGTATATTTTGTGTTGGCACGAGCGGAGGGTGGGGGTCCAATGAGTTCTAATCCTCATTGGGAAAATGGCCTAGGGCTCGTCAAGGATGTCATTTTCTCAAAGGGCTACCTTGGGATATTGTCATATACCTGACATTCGTGACAATTTTTAGCCATATGAGCTGCGTCTTCCAAAAATGTTAGCTAGTAATACCCCTACTTTAGGATCTTATGGGTCATAAAATGAGCTTCCTCATGTCTACTGCATACTCCATAATGGATTTCTTCTAGCATAGTGCCACCTCTCCAAGTCCGAGGCATTTGAGATATGAGATGCTATAACCCCGTTTCTATAACTCTTCATCAATAACAGTATACCTTGTCGACCTATTTTTAATTCTTCTCACCTCATCCTTATTGTCTAGGAGCTTCCTTTCCTAAATATAAGGCTTTATCTCTTCGATCCAACAGTGGCGAGAGTTTAACTGAGCTATACAGGGTTCATCAATGCTTGCATTAGTGCTCTTCTGTTCTAGTACTTCGATTGAGATCGAAGCTGAAATATTTTCTTTAAAGGTAGAGGCCAATTTTGTCAGGATGTCTGCCCTGGAATTTTCGGATATCGGGATCTACTTGATTGTGACAGTCTTTAGAGTGCTTAAAAGTTGTTTAGTTTTCTCTAGGTAAGCTTGCATGTTATTCTCTTGGGTTTGAAACTATCCGTCAATTTGGTTGGCTATTAATTAGGAGTCACAGTGAATATCCAAGCATGTGATCCCTAAAGCCTAAGCCAAATTGATCCATGCAATCAGAGTTTCGTATTTTGCCTCATTGTTAGTGACTTAAAAGTTGAATTTTAAGAAATACATTACCCCAATCCCGTCTGTGCTTACAAGGACAGCTACAGCTCCTCCCACTTGTGCATTCGAGACTCCATCTTTAAAAAAGACTCCAGATCGACTCGATTTTGTCTGAGACGGATCCAGGAAATAAGCAAAACTTACCAAGACATAAGTGCAACCCTTTTCCAGGCCCCCGCTGAAAATAAGCCACCTCCTCCCATAAACAACTGCAAGAAATTCAAATTTTTATTTCATGACACAGAATTACTGAATTGTTATTTGCCACATGATACTGGGTATGATACTAAGACAGAAAAAAATAGAAAATCCATATTAAGATAAAATGACAGGTATAAATAACCTAGTAGGAACGCAATCCTAGAGATAAAATATCATCACAAAAGTGAAGCTTTGTTATCGCAAGTGCACTAAACCTCTTTAAGGAAAAAAGTTGAAAATGTAGCACCTTAAGAGTAGTTAAAATTATAGCTTCTTTCTCTTTAGAAAGCCTAAATACAAGAGCAACAAGTGTGGTATGGAAATAATAATAGTGTTAACGAACCTGTAAAGAATTGAGAGCTGAAAAGAAAAGAAAAATTCTTATTTTTTTCCTTTGGTTGATGTTGATGAGACAAACTCATTTTGTAACACCCCTTTACTAAATTTTAACCTCAAATATCAATATCACATTTAATATACAATGCATTACTTTTATTACACAAATTCTACATAGTTTAATTAATAAAAGATCTTATGCATACTAGTCTATATATAATACACTCCTTATCCCTTAGCAAACTTACAAATTACATATATTCAAAACTTCAAAATACGCTTAATAACCATAGCTTGCGTCCCTTGCCACTTCTATGGGCTATTATCTGAAAAATAGAATTTTTCAATAAAGAGTGAGATACAAATCTCAGTAAGCAAATTATGCATGTTGTTATATGTCGATGCAAAACATAATATAAAAGTTTAAACAATCAAAGTATTTTCAAACTTTTTCAAACACATAGAATTTATTCATAATATAAACACATTCAAAACGGCTTAGTCAGTTAGTGTCACCTGCACCCACGGTGACTCGGATTCATAACGTAATTACGTGTTCTACCTATAGCGGTCATTCTCATATTCATATAATAGAAATGCACACGACACGTTACACAGAATTCTTACTAGCCTGCAAGTCTCACATTAACCCGAAACCCGACTAGGTCAGAATAGCATAACTAATGACTAAGTCATAAAATGCATTTTATTCAAATACTTTACACATCAACAACATTTCATAATTATTTTGTAAATGTGACATCGGCGTAAACATTTAAATTCATAAACATTTCAATAATCATTTCATAAAACCATATCGGCGTACCAAAACGTTAAAATCACATTTTCATCGTAACATTGAATATCGCATAATTTCAAAACATTAAAATACATGCACAATCTACTTACATCCGTTCCCGCTCTCATTGAGTGTATTCCTATTTAATGGTATGTACTTAAAATCAAATTAACACAATCCATTTTAGTTACGCGTTAATTCTTGCAGCTATATTCCTATGACATCCACTTATCCAAACTCAACACTTTATGAATTTTCTAAAATAGACTTATTACCATATTCACTCCATTCCATCATTTCATACATACCGATACCTATACATATACAACTTTTAGAAAAACATATATTTGGAGAAAAATTTTCGAATTCGTCAAATATTGCTGTTTTTCGTCAATTCATTTTCTGACAACACCCGCATTATCAAATTCTAAACACTCCTAATTATTTCACACAAACTCGGCCTATTAAAAATTGTTGAGATTCAATTCCAATTTCACAGTTACGTCATTCCAAATTCACAAGTAATAATTTATTATCTCAATTCAACAATACACACACACACACACACACACACACACACACACATATATATATATATGTAACAATTTTTCTTCTCCACCAATTTAAATTACCATAAACATATATTATACCCTATTTATATTTAACTCTTCACTTACAATTTAATTATCCATCTCTAATTTCTTATTTTAATTTAACATTAATAATATAACTTTATACATCCCTACTTCCTAATTACAATTTAACATTAATGACATGAATTTATTCATAACTAATTTCTTTTTATAATTTAGTATTAACAATTCATTAAGCATACTACACTAAAATAATACAAATTTCCTACTACAATTTAGCATTAACAATTCACTAAGCATGCTACACTAAAATAATACTAATTTCCTACTATAATCTAACATTAACAATTCACTAAACATGCTACACCAAAATAGTACTAATTTCCTACTATAATCTAACATTAACAATTCACTAATCTTACTACATCAAAATAATAGAATGATAATTAAAGAAAACTTGAAAACTTATCACTTTCCTTCTTTTCTCTCTTATTTCTCTTTCTTTCTTCACTCTTTCTACCTTCTCTAATTTTCCTTGTACGTATCCCTTTCTTTGCATTTCTCAAATTAAAAATATCAATTACAACTTAATTTTAACTACATAAAACACATGGATGATTTTGATGAGGTTAACAAATTCAATAGATCACATTTAGCCATTTAATTTTTCACTAACTAACATCAAATATTATTTAATATTAAATACTTAAACACATGGATGGTTATGATTAATTCAACCAATCCAAGAAATCACATTTAACCACCTCATTTTTCACTAGCATGGCTTATGTTTATCCTTATCAAACTTACAAAACATGCTTAAAATTGTGTCAAGTAGATGGTTTAGATTAAAACAAATGAATAGTTATGATTGTGTAAAGAATTTAAGCAAAAACTTAATATTTTATTTTTTTTATTTATTTATATATTTTACTTTATTATATGTATATATACATATATATATATATATATATATATATAAACTTGGGTTTGGGCTTAAATAATTGGGTTTAGGCATAACTTATTAGATTTGGGCCTAAAATGTATGTATGTGTGTGTGTATATATATATATATATATAAATTTGGGTTTAGGCATAACTTATTGGATTTGGGCCTAAAATGTATGTGTGTGTGTAAATATATTATATTTTTAGTCCATTTAATTTTATCTTAATCCATAATTTAAAATTTCAAACATAATTTTGTTGATAATGAAATTTCAATTCAATCCTTTATGACTACATCTTCTAAATTTATAAAAATACCCTTATAAATTTATTTTATATTATTTCTCAAAATTTTAACACTTAATATTTTAATAAATATATTTACAATCATAACTATGAATTCTACAAAGAAATTACAAGGGTTACACATTTAGTAAAAGGTAATTAGTAACTCAAATCGGTAAATCAGCTTGTTAACAATATTCCCCTCCAATGTAAACAGATTTTGGCTCTGCCGGAGGAGGAAGTCTTGAAAGGTCCGAAAGAAATAGCGCCTCTATTGGTAAAAGCTTGTCAAGATCAATAGCAGATGCTGCTTGCACCATGAGAGGAGCAGTATAATTCTCCTGAAATTCTCACAGCAACCACCATTCACCAAAATAAACAAATAGAAGAGTCTAAACAAAGATCATACAAAAATTATGAAAAACAAATTATACATGTACATATATGCATGTGTTTTTTGTGCGCGTATGTAACATTTATGCTATATTTACAAGGTTCCTCGATATCTTGGTGTTATTTTATTTTCACTTTTCTCTGTTCAAGATTTCGTATTAGCATCGTCTACGAAACGATATGAAATGATTTTTTTGGTTCTATTTGAGTTTTTCTTCCTTTATTTTCTTTGCTATGTAACAGATTTGTTTTTGTCAGTTAAGGGGTTTCGCCTGTTTTATATTTTTAGCTTGATGTTGATATATTTCAGTTCAATATTTGCTGATGTGTAGTGGTTTGTGCTTGATTCCTGTTGCTTTGGGATATATTTTAGTGTAATCCTGTTTTTTTTTTTCAAATTAAGTTTCTTGATTTTGCTACTAGGAATCTTCTTTCGTGATTCTTTTGGACTGTAGATGTGCTTTTTTGGTTACAGTGGAGATAAATGTTTGATCTCTTATTGTTTTCTCTCTTCAATGTTCTAAATGGTATGTTGTCCTGTGTTACCCTGATTCAGCACGTAAGGCTATAGCATGTTTAAACCAGACTTGAAGGGAAAAGCAATGAAGATAATGTGGTGCCAGAGGGTTCCTTCTCCAAGGAAATGTAGTGTCGGTGATCTCTTTGTCAAGATCTTAGACCCCTCAGTCTATGGCCCTTGATTGCTTGGTTTGTTCTGCCAGTTTGGCACCGTGCTTTCTTGCAAGGTGGCAGAAGAAAATGGCAAGAGTAAGGGTTTTGGATTTGTTCAGTTCGACTAGAGGAATCAGCAATGATTGCTAGTACTGCATTTGATCTGTTTCTCATACAACCCCGACTCAAGTGAGCCGGCCTCTGTTTTTACACCCGCAAACTAGATGAATTCGGCTGCTTTTCGCTGTTTTGGATGCTTCAAGCTAATCAACATATAGTAATTACAAATATAAATTGAAAGATGATAACTTCTGCAATTAAAATTTACAAGAAGGAAGCTGTTAGCAAAATAAACCCATTAATCCAAATTGAATAAGGATTACTTCTGTCTGCAGACTTTGCCCCAAGCATTAAGAGGAAGACAGGGTAGGGCCAATATTTACCACAACGTCGAACTAGTACGTTGCTTCATCTGAAACATCAAAAAAACTCAGTTAGCTTCTGCAAATGCAAGAAATTTCTAAAATGCATATCAAAATGCCATTGCAAAGAAGGTATATACCATCACCGCCATCATCCATGTTAAAATCGTCTTCATCATCATCAAAATCAATGTTCTGCAGGAATGTATAGAGCATAAGTAACTTGTTTTTATTCTTTCTGACTTTCTTTTCTAGATGTTTACCATGGTCCTTTATACCAACTTTTCCACTTTAGTTAAAGGCTAAATGAAAAAAAAAAACAAAACATTTCATATACACATTTAGAAATGCTTTATAGTGATTAGAGGAATCAAACACATGTCTATAAAAGAGGTCATGTTCAAACAAAGTTCAGAAAAGGCACACTAACCATTTCATATTTTTTCAAGCAGGAATAGAGATAATAAGTCTCATTTATCTCAAAATATGCCAACAATTGTTACTAAATATTTATAAATGGTAAGTTATATATAACACACAGAATCCTGTTTTCCAACAGATTTATTCTGATGCTCGCTAAAAAGAACTCCTAGTGCTTGTTCAGACTATAGAAAAGATGTCTTGAACTTGACATCTTGATAAACAAATGAGAGTTCTACAGAGAATTAAAGATTCAAGCAACGGTACCCTATTTTTCTCTATGGAGAAAAGAATTAGCAATTGACCTTAACAATATCTATACACTGAAGGTAAACAAACTTCATTCTTCATATTGTTCCTATTAAATAAAGGAGAGAAAAGAAATAAACTGCCAGCCAAGCAGCTAAAGACCTAATTTGTTTCATTGTCTAGTATTCCCACCCAACATTAGATGCTCTTATGGGTTGTGATAAAATGCTCCTACTCTACGAAGAGAAACTTCAATTGAAGTTTTTAATATAGTATTATTTGTGACATCATCTACAGCTGAAAAGATATCAAATGATGCTAAAGTAAGAATCACTATAATTATAATATATTGTTTGAATGAAACCTGATTATAATCTCCATCATCACTGAATTCTTCTTCAACTTCTCCAGCTGCTTCATCCTCATCCTCATCTTCTTCTTCGCCTTCTTTCTTTTCCTTTTCATCTTTCTCGTCTTGGCCCTACAGATAAACAACAATATAATGTTGAAAAAAAAGACCAAACACCGATTCACAGAAAAACCAATGAAATCAGAACAGAGAAATATGAGTTTTTCCAGAGGGTTTTTCTCAAAGTGTTGCAGCAGAAATATATGACCAAATAACATGAGCAAAAAAATTATTGAAGCTAGAATTGTTTACCTTCTGTTCAAGCTTTTCAAAGAGATCCAACTTCTGCAAGCCTATAATTTGAATATCTAAATCAGTTTAACTAAGTTTTTGAAGTCTATATATTGTAACAGAAAGTAGAGAAAAAAAAAAAAAGGACCAGCAAATTTAATTTCAAAGCTTCATTATCATTGGCAAGGTTATTCCCTAAATCAGAAAGTTGTCATTAAGATCCATGCACTCAAAAATTCATATTGACAAATTAAAGGTACCACAACTCAGTTATTTGCATGCCCCTGGTAACATAAGAATTGTTCACAACAAAAGCATGTAATCAAAATCTCAAAAATTATATAACAAGTTCAAATAGGACAAGAAATCAAGACTCAACCGATACTTCATACTAACCAAAAAACCTACTAAAGTACCAATTAAAAGTGAGACACAAAACTACCATTTACTGATTCATTCACGCTATTAGCACTACCGTTAGAGTAACTTTTATATTTAGTATATAAATGGGTCAAGCACAAAAGACATGTCAAATTTCAGTTCTTGCCTAACTAGTAAAAGACATATTGTACAAATGACATAACCACACTTGATAAAAAAAGGAAAGACAATGGGAATTGGAAAGACAAACACCCAGGGACAAAAGGAAAAAGAAAAGTGGGATTAAGTTTGAATCTCATAAAAACCTGCATCTGCATTCCATCGAACTCTTTTTGGATTTCGATGCTCCCTTGAATCTGAAATTTTATTGCACCATCAGATGAGTCTCTGAAGTCTAAAACCCAAAGTTAAGCATAAAATTTATCCTCAGAAATACAACTACCATATTTTGATAAGTAATCTAGATTGCGAACCTTTAACCAGTTCTGCAGGAAAATTACTAGATCGCAGCTGTAGAAATTGGTTAATAGATCCACGATTTGATGAGATTTTCGGCTTATTCCAGTCAGAATATCTTTCTATGTCCGTGCTTTGGCTCTCTGACACCAAATTCACAAAGAAAAAAATATGCTACAAGTTAATATAAAAATATAACATGAGGAACTAGATAACTTCAATAATGCTAATCCACATTCTGGCATATCAAGAACTTTGGTAGTTAATTTGGACCAAAAAAATCATGATACGACTATTGAATTTTCACTAGCTAAAACATCAAGAAAGAAGTACTTGAAGCATTCGGTGCTCACTCTTTTCAACATTCTCTTCGAGAAAGTAAGGAGAGGATTTCCAATAATTTAGTAACCTTGAATTCCAGAGAATTAAGTTCCTTTCCACCGGCACATTTCTGTGGTCAGGTAATTCTATATCCTACATTTGCACAATGAAAACTTTCACATAAAAATTCATAGATGAGTAACACAACTTCCAGACTTTAAACTGTATTTATACCTCTAACAATTGAACATCATTTACAAATCAATGCATTCATTGCTTATCTACACTAAACAATTTTTGGCCCTCGTTAAAATGTTAAAAATTTATAATAGCCAAGAATATTTAAAAAATCAAAGGAAAAAAGAAAAAGAAAGAATATTTATACTGACAGGAAAAAGTTCAAAAGGTTCTTGTTTAGCATAGCCAAAACCCCCGCCGCCCCCGTAGCCACCTCGTCCGCGTCCACGCCCTCTATAAGCCATCTATCTACAAAAACAAAGACATAAGAAAAAAAATATTATTGTACATACTTACAGTAAGCAACCAATGAATAACTTTGGTTTTCGATACTACTAACCGAAGAGAAAAAATACTACACTGATGGAAAGAAAAAGGGTTTCAGGAAATCAGGAAAAGGATGAATTTTGACGCAGAAATAGATGGGTTTATAGCTTTGCTTGAGGGAGGACGAAAACGAAGAGGGAAAATTTTCCAAAATAATCTTATTTTACACCCATTTGATTTAGAGATTAGAAATCAAGATCAGATTGTATTGATCTGAGATGTGGCGAAGATGATTGTTGAGAGAATCAATGGTGTAGATTGAAACACAACTGCCCATCTTCCCCAAATATGATTTTGCAGGGAACTCTTTCGGATACAAATGTGCATTGATCTTAGCACAACACCGATACACACAATCCCTGCTTAATTAAATCTTTATCTTCAAACCCTAAAACAATGAACACGAAAATTTCAAAAGAAAGATTAAAACTTTCCAGTTAATAGCAAAACCCTAACTCAAAGAGACGCCCTAAACACAAAGAGACAGAGATCAACAGTAATCGAAGGCGATATGAACTAGAAGAGATGAATTTTCGGCTTGTGAATCGTCGTATATGCAGGAGAAGGAAGAGGAATTAGGGTTTTGTGTGCGTTGGAAATGGGTTTTCGACCTGCATAGCCCAAAAATATTATCATTTACGTTTATGGGCCAACTTTCAGATATGTTATATTTAGGATTAATTTCAATGACTTCATGCAAAAATACTCCTACTAGTATTTGTATATCTCACTAACGTAAAAAAAAATAAGAAATTTAAATTTGGTTTCGTTCTAATTTTAAGAGTTAAAAGCATATCGAACAACG